>PVIW01018385.1:0-11775 GCA_004026585.1 Noctilio leporinus | reverse complement strand
GCTTGGTGCACAATGAAGTGAATTGTTTGGGGCTCCAGGCTACTCTCAGATGGATTAGTCTGGCAAACAGCAGTGACAGTGGAGGTAGCACACTCCCCTCCCCTCTGTCTTGAACATGGCAATGGCAGCATGCCTGAGACCCCTATGGCTTATGTCAAAACACAAATATTGTACTGGTAAGGAACTCTGGGAAAACAAGGCCCTGCCCATGTGGGCACACTCCTGGGTCCTTGGGAGACCCTATGTACGTGCAGGACCCACAGATGGCCATATCTGTTTTATATTTTGATGGGACCCTGCACAGGGGTGCAACCATATATTCCAGGTCATATTGCATCTTCTCTGAAGCAAGTGCCCACAGAGAGTGGTAGACATTTAAGACTAGGCACAGGGTAAATAGAGATACCTGGTGGTTCTAAACATTGGCTCTAGTCTCCCCAAAGGTGCTAGCATAGTCACAGATGCAGAGGTAACCACCTTTGCCAAACATAGTGAACAAGCCTTTGATGTGACTCCCTGCACTCTTTTCAATGAGGAAGTCAGACAGCTGCAGAGTGTACTACTGCAAATAGAATGCACTAGATATGTTAAATGCTGTGCAGGGAGAAGTGTGCATTTTGCTCCACACTCACTACTGTGTCTATATCCCTGATGTCCAACTCAATGTCTCTTTTGTTTCACACGAGTTACAGAGCAAGACCATGAGCATGACCAAACTCAACCATAACCCTCTGGATGAAATGAAACCTTGATTACAGCTCTATGTATTTTAGTTGGTAATTATTCTGTTGTTGCAGCATATATTGCTGCTGTTGGGTTTGGATGCAGTGCTCCAGCTTTCACACACAGAGCTTGTGGAAAAATCCTACTGTGTAGATAGTGAATAAAGAATCCTGGAGGAGTGGAGTGTCACACCAGGATGACTGCAGCCAGCTGTGAGATATATTACCATGGATATGACATCTGTCATGTCCTGAAATGACCATGCCTGGATCCCCACATCAGTGGGCATGTATTTCCCCTAATTATGTCAGGATGCCCTATGCACATGTGCTATATTCTTTCACCATTCTTGTTGACCTGGTGCCAACTTTCAATAGTTCAATACTATCTACATATGATGTACCCCTGTTTTTCAGTCAGTGAGGGTGCTCTGCTGATGTTCTTTTCTGCTACTTTGAGAATAAACTGGGTATGAATTCCCTCTCGAATACTCTTTTTTTTTGCCTCACAGAATTCAATGTTAACTTGCCAGTAACTGAGCTTCTGCAGTACAATGCCATATCTGGAGCATGTGGAGGTGATCAAGTCATAGATGCAGTGAAAGGTTGTTGCAGTACACAGATGGAGTGTCACCTTCCCTGGAGATATGCACATGCAGAAGAACTAGTGACAGAGGCATTAGGCAGATATAGCTGCTTTCAGGACAATATCAGACCTGATCACAAATACTGCATTCACAGGAGCTTCAAGGTGTTTGCTTCTGTTTGTGGAACCATCTATCCCTTAGGGCCCAAGTGAGAATGAGGGAACAGTCACTCTTCTTGGGGTGGAGCTTCCCAAATGTGAATGGGGGAATGTGACAATAATCCCAGCCAACCACTGTTGCCTAGTGGTAGCCATGTGAACATCAGGACACATCCTTTGTGGTCTCTGAGACTGCCTCCTTCCATGCCGAGTCATCACTGAGACCATCTGAGTTGAAACCTCTATCAGCTGATCCTTATTTTATTTGCTGAAGAAGTTCCATTCATGGGTGTTTCCTATTTTACTTATTTTAACATTAGAAGATCTTTAGGGTTGCTTTTAGCTTCTAATACAAACAAAGGAGTGTAAACATTTGCACATTTATTTGTAGGAACATAGAATTTGTTCTGGGGCCAACATCTCTAGAGGGACCTGAAGGTCATGAGATATTATCATTTTTTAATAAACTATAATACACTTGGTTAAGAAAGAATAACAGGACAGGGGGTGACTTGATGAAGGAGAAGTGCCCAGTCACTGCTGATATGTCATATGGAAATGGAAAGTATCACCTCCTCAGTTATTTTCTGCCATGAGAGTTTGAGAAATCAGAGCCACAAGGAAGTGGGAAGATGTGTCCCAGAACTATGAGAGCTCAGAGAGGAAAAACCTGATCCCAGGAAGAAGCCTACTCCTCCTCCACCAAGGTCAACACCTTCCCCTGGGGCAGTTTTTTCCTGTTACTGGGACCTGAGAGCCTCATGAAGTACTGAGCTCCTCGTGCAGCCCAGCCCATTTGTCTCCTGCAGGGAGGTTTGTGTCTGGGCTCATCCTGACTTCCCCTCACTGTGTCTCTCCCACAGTAATACACCAGAATGTCCTTGATCCTCAGGCTGCTCCATATTAAATAAGTTTGTGTCTTATAGGTGTCCCTGGTGATGCTGAGAGAGGATTTCAGCACTGGGTTGGAGCTTGGGCTTCCACCATTCCACACAGCATGTACCCATTCCAGCCCCTTCCCTGGAGCCTGACAGGTCCAGTGCACATGCTTACTCATTAAAGAGAATCCAGAAACAGTGCAGGTAAGGGAAAGGGTCTGTGGAGGCTTCATCTGTCCTGGGCCCAAGTCCTGCAGCTACACCTGGGACAGGAACCTGGGAACGAAGAGCACCAATCCCTACCAGTCCCAGGTATTCACCACCATCCCATAGATCCATGCCTGACATCTGAGACACACACCCTGGTGGCTTGTCACCAGCAGTCTCATTTTCTTTAGGGCACAGCTCTGCCTTCCCCAGAGACCTCAGCTCTGTGTGAAGAGAGATCTATGAGCCCACACATCCCAGGGGTGGATTTATCCTGGAGATGGGAGATATATTTGCATGTGGGGCACAATTTCCCTTTTAAGTGGAGAGAGACAGTGGTCAGATACTCTAGTCCTTCTGGGACCTCAGGGGCAACATCAACATCTCTTTTCTAGCCCTCACTCACCATGTAAGTCTGGTATAGAGAATCACCTCGTTCGTGAGACACATTGGAATTAGATCATAGGTCAGCCTAACCTTTTTAAGCATAGGCAGAAATGAGGAACTAGGAGAATAGGTGTTGACTTTGAAAGTATTCAACTTTCACACAAATTTAAAAAGGATTATGAGCCTCTAGAGTATGCCTAAAATTTCCATATTTTATATTACTATATATAAATAATATCTACTTCCATGTTTAAAATAAAAATAAAGCAGAGGCATTTTCAACATCATAGCATCTTTATTTATGATGTCTTTTTGATCTGAGAAACTATCACCTAAGCACAGGAATCTGAAACATGTTTTATTCTGAATGTTGGATGTTTTTTGATTCTGTACAAACTCTTTCCTTATGCTAGCCCAGGACACATTGCAGAAACTCACATATAATCACATCAGAAACCATCAATTTTTTACATTAAGGCAATCTAGAAGTGAGAATAGTTATTATGTATACAACTCAGAATTCTTCATATAATAAAATGATTATGGCAGTGGGTTATCTGACTTGTTTTTCCATCCCATGTTGTCAGATTCTGGGGTTCAAAGAGAGAAAAATAGAGAGAATTCCTAGCACAGATTAGCTCACAGTTAGAAAATTTATACCCTGACAGAAAACCCTCACTCTCAGCTTCCAGGTGTCCTCTTTCTGGGGATGGTCATTGTAGTTAGAGGTTGCTGAGCTCTTCCACACAACACATATCTTTCTTAATGTATAATACACTCATTTTTCTTTCAGACTTATAATTTGGAAATATATGTCAGTGTAGGCTCCTCTTATAACTCACTTAATTAAATTACCATATTGGGCTCACTATTGTTTTATTTTCATCCCAGGAAATTCAGTACAAACATCCAGTTCATTTGAGATTCTCATGAAGAGCCTGAACCACATATTTTTTGTTCATTGACAGATTAACATAAATATTGTACATTGAGGCTGGAAATAAGAACATCATATAATAACAGAACCACCTGTCATTGTCTGTTTCTCCATCTCCTGTAAAATCTTCCCAGACAGAAGATGACACTGAAGTTCCCAGGGCTTTTTAATCAGGACAATATTAGAAACTGCTTTGGCCCCCTATTGTCTAGGGGGCCAGTGTATGATTGGGGATTTTTTTGAAAACAAAATGTGTTGTCATATCTCCTATAAACTCCATCACATAAACAAT
Organism: Noctilio leporinus; assembly: GCA_004026585.1. NCBI lineage: Eukaryota > Metazoa > Chordata > Mammalia > Chiroptera > Noctilionidae > Noctilio > Noctilio leporinus. Next base: position 7,607 of record PVIW01018385.1, on the reverse strand, counting down.
TAAAAAGGCTGGAAGCACTTGTCCATCCTGGAGACTGGAATAATGTGAGGGAGGAAATCAATACAAAAAAAAAAAGCAAAAATATAATAACAGAGCCCTGGCTGGTGGCACAATGGATGAGGCACTGGCCTGCGAACCCTAATGTTGCTGGTTCTATTCCCAGCCAGAACACATAACCAGGTTGCAATTCAGGCCTCCAGCCCTGTCTATGGCTGTAGGCAGGTGAAAGGCAACCATACATTGATGTGGGTCTCTCTCTCAGCCTCTCTCCATTCCCCTCTCCCTAAAAATAAAAAAAATAAAATAAAATATTAAAAATAAAACATGATATGGAAGCTAAGAAAATACTCTTATAGCTCATTGTACAAAATGAGCAGCCTAACCTGGGTTATTATTTCATCTGAACCCTCAAAGGATAAATCTACAGAGAAGTATAAACCAGTTATGATAAAATGTTCATGTTTAACTTATGATTTCAAGTAAAAAAAATGGGAGACTTTATATATGTCTGTCTCACTCATATAATTGATGTCCCATGACAGCTGCTTGTTGTCATCAGATAATTTTAAGCAAATCTTGGTTATATTTTCCTACAAAACTGTATACATGCAATAGACTTACTACTATTATCTTCAGTCATCCCTGATGTGAAATCTTCCAGAGACAGTGGGAGTAGTTTCCTGCTCCTGTGTTACCAGAAACTGCAAATCCTGGACAAGCTGTGAAGGTGAGTCTTGACCTAGGACCAGACCTCAAGAGCCCCTTGAACCATTTAGATGGTTTCATCCAACCCCACAGTCCATGAGACATGAGTATGTATAATTACTGTGCTTGGGATTACTTGATGCCTGGAGGTCATCCCCTGACAGAAGCTGCTGGAATTTGACCCTCCTGCCCCTGCATGTGCAAGGATGGAAATTCTCACCAAGGCTGTGCCATGTGTTGAGGACTCTCACACATCATTTTCACCAACAATCATAATTTCTGCAGAGATGGAAATGTACATTTTTACACAAAAACAATTAAAAATTTCAGGAACCCTGAACTGCAATGTCCACGGTTTTTCCTACTAACACTGGTGGCCCATCGTCCTCCCTCCAGGACAAATCAGTCATCCCTGTGACATGGGAATGGAAGAGCCATGCAGTCATAAACTTTCACTCACAAGTGGCCTTGGCCCTACTGCACTCAGAAGGGAAATGTGGTGAAAATGATCCATCTATTATACCTCCTGTCATCCAAAAGCTCTGTGGTCTTCAATCAGTGAGTCTATTGTGGTGAACATGACAGAAAACTTGTTCTTTGACCTTATTTCAAGGAAATGTATCAATTATTCCAACAAAAGATGCAGTAGAAAAACTCCATGGAATTCACCTTTAGGTTTAATTTTACATTCAAGGAATCATTCCATCTGATTGGATGGTTTGTTTAATAAGGCTCCTTAAGCTGATGGTGTTCATGGTTCCTGGGAAAACATCTCACCTTTGACAGTAAAAAGCAGAAACAAGATCATCAAAAATCTGTTGACCTTGGAGAGGGGATGATTGCTTTCACCTAATACATGGGACCGAGGCACCTGTCCAACTCTATCACCATCATTATCACAAGTAGTAAGCTTCTAATTTATTTTATTTTTATCACAAATGAAGACTCATTTATAAGTTTTCTCCATTTGCCAGACCTGGGAAATCTGCTAAGAATGGCTTTGTCTCTTATTTAGCTGTCACTAGGAGATTAAAACCAGAAAATGTCTTGTGAATAGAATCCCACTCCCCTACCACATTAAAAACTAAAACTACTGAGGCAGTCTCCATCCCAGGCTCTACCAAAGCATGTCTACATTTTTTAAAAGTCTTTCCTGTTTCTCCCAGATATTTCAACTATGTGGATGATAAAAGCTCAAAGTCCCCTTGGTGTCTGTTCGTGATCAGCCTGGAAGTCCTTACCAAGATGCTTTGGGTCCCTCTGCCTCTGTGTTGTGTCACCTACAGTTGGTGCTGTGAACATGATGCCAAGTTAGTGACTGTCACCACTGGGGTCTTTGTTCTCTTGCTTTAGGTACATTTCCCCTGGTTACTGATGTCCAGAATGCATGTGTCAAGCTGGGCTGCACTTTTGGGTACTTCAGAGCCTCTGCTCAATTTCAGCTGACATGGATCAGAAGGTTCGGAGATTCATTGCAATTAGACACAACTCTGTGTGAAAGAATTCCTGTCTTTTTTCCATGTAAAAATATTTTTTTTCCATAACAGACTTTTCTAACCCAGAGACTTCAGAATTGAGCACAGAATCAGGAATGCAGAAAGATTCCCTGTTGAAACTGAAACTGTAGAATGAAGAGAAACTGCACAGGAAACCAGCCCAAACCTCCAACTGCACCTGCTGCTTGGATAGTTCTTAATTCAGGGGTCTTGACTGCCCCCTGGTGGTGGTAGCTCTTCCTGAGGTTTGTGTCTGGGCTCAGGCTGACATCCCCTCACTGTGTCTTTCGCACAGCAATACAGGGTCGTGTCCTTGGCTCTCAGGCTGCTCAGCTCCATGTAGGCTGTGCTCGTAGACTTATCTGTGGTCATGGTGAATCTGCCCTGGAACTTCTGTCTGTAATATGTGCTACCACTGTTAGGGTAAATCATCCCCATCCACTCAAGACCTTGTCCTGGTGCCTGTTGCACCCAATGCCTGTAGTAGCTGGTGAAGGTGTATCCAGAAGCCTTGCAGGAAACCTTTGCTGAGGCCCCAGACTTCCTTACCTCAGCTCCAGACTGTGCCAGCTGCACCTGGGTGTGGACACCTGTGGAGAGAAGATAAAGTGTAGTTAGAAAACTCTTTAATTCCCTTCTCTGGTCCTCAACTCAGAGACTGGGGATCCCCTTACCTGTAGCCACTGCCACTGGGAAAAGGGCTCTCCAGTTCCAGTCCATGGTGAGGGGCTGTGCTGTCAGGAACTCTATCTGGCAGGGTGTAGTTTTGGTGATGTTCTCTGGGCACAAACATACCCATATTTAACCTAGTCTATCTCTTTTCATTTTCATACATGGGACATAATATTTTATAGCTGAAAGCTGTTGTCCACTACTGAGAAGATAAAAGACACAAATAACCATGCTCAGAGGGAGTGAGTGCGTACATGTCTTAATCCACGTGTGAGGATTTATGTTCCATGGCAGGACCCTGAGGTCTGTACTGACATCACTCCTCCCACTTAGGAACAAGCCCCCACAGAACTGCTCCTCATTGTGAACCATGTTTGAGAGACACAGAGAACACTTGAACCACGTTCTAGGCTTTAATACTTGAATCTTATTCTGGATATGTGTGTCTGCCGAATGCTGCACCATCTGATATAATAAAAGCATTCTTGTTTAATCCTTACAAGTCAGATATAAATAAGTCCTATAAATACCCCACTTACTGTTCATCTTTTGTTTTCAGGTTTGGCAAATGCTTGGGAGAATAGGATATTCTATTCCAATATTTCTTGGGAGGCCTTCCATCTCTGGTCTAGAGTTTAAGGTTGAACTCTTTCTTCAACATGCTCCTTCAGGAACAGCTGGTGTTTAGAGATCTCAGGACAAATAGAATTGGCCTCACAGATCTCCATTCACTCTGCAGGGAGCCCCCAATCCAGGGCTCTTTGAAGCCACCTTGGAGCCCTTCACTGAAGGCACAAGATGCATTGACTCAGACAACACTCCTGAGCTCTGAAGCTCTTATGGGCTCTGGGAACTTTGATGGCCTAAGATTTCTCTGCTTGCATGTCCCATCTAAATATCACTATATGTGGCCCTAATTCCACTGCACTCCATTGCTCAATAATGCACACACACGCACACACGCACACACACACCTGGTGTTGATTTTCTTATAATTAAATACAGGTCTCCTTTCTGCCTTGTTCCTAGCTCATGGTAAAGGATCCCACACTAACTCCCCCCACAGTAACACTGGCTGTATTATTGGCTTTCAAGCTTTTCATTTCCAAATACATTGTGTTATTATCAGAATCTATGAAAATGGTAAATCTGCCCTTCCTGTAGGTGCTATAATTCTGAGTACTTTCATCAGGATTAATTCACCAATAAACTCCAGCTCCTTCCCTGGAGCATGGCTGACCCAGCTCATCCAGTAGTCACTGAAGGTGATTCTACAGGCCATGCAAGAACATCTTAGAGGCCAAGACATCAGGCCAGAAAACTGTCACCTAACCCCTAATTATCTCACTCATATCCACTATCTACTCAGTGACTCTTGTTCTACATAAAATACCTCTGAAAATAGCAACAAGGAAAACCCAGCTGAGCTCAAACTAGTTTGTGTTCTGTTTTGACCAAGGACTGGAAACACCTGAGAATCCTGGGCTGTTCTCTCCCTGGGCTGCAGCATCAGGGCCTGCATGGCTTTTCTTATGTGGAAGGGACCTGTTTTCATAACCTACTACTATATATAAATATATATATATATATATATATATATATATATATATATATATAATTGTTGTTGTATTACATCCATCCCCTTTTTGCTCCCCTCTGTCCCCCTTCCCACCCACCCATTACCCCCAAAGTCAATCCCACCTATTGTCCATGTCCATGGTTCCTTCATACTAGGTTCTTGTCTAAGCAGCTCCCCTTTCTTGCCTCTGACTCCCTCCTCCCCACTCCCCCCAACCCCTTTTCCCCTGACCACTGAAGGCTTATTCCTTGTATTCATATACTTGGTTCTGTTTTGCTTGTTGTTAATTTTGCTCATTATTGTCCCGTAATGGGTGAGATCATATGATATTGATCTGAGTTTGTAGAGGGACATAAAGACCATGGTCCTAATGTGTGAGTTTAAAAAAAAAAATGATTTTATCTATTATTTCTAGAAAGACAGGAAGAGAGAGAGGCAGAGGGGAAGAGAGGGAGAGAAACATCAATGCATGGTTGCCTTTCACCTGCCTCCAGCCACAGACATGGCTGGAGACGTGCCTTGTAACCTGGTCATGTGCCCTGGCTGCCTGGCTGGGGAATTGAACCAGCGGCCTTTGGGTTTGCAGGCCAGCACCTTATCCATTGTGCTACCATCCAGGGCTTGTTTTAGTTATTTAATGTTGCATGTCTGTTAAGAATTAGTCTCCACTTTTGAGCTTATATCCTCCACAGTGACATAACTGCCCAAGAACATGGGTGCTTTATTTAGGAGAGTAAATTTTTATAAAAGAGAGGTATTTAAAATGAGAGATGCCATTAAAAGTCACTGGATATGAACACACCAAGAGATTTCTATTCTAATGACCAGAGGATGAATTAAAACTCAAGAAGATTCTCCAAGATGGCGACAGAGTAGAGAGCAGTGCTGATGGTGTTCTCGAGTACCAGAGCAGCTAGAGGACAGGATAAGGAGCGTGAGACGTCTTCAGGACCCTAGGGATTGGAACGGGCAGCATCTGGACACAGGGGAACAGAGCCCAGAGGCAGAGGAGGCCAGCAGGACAGTAGGTGAGGCGTTCCTGACCGACCGGCCAGCGGGCCGAGGTCGGCTCTGGGCAGGGGCGGATCTGCCCAGAGGGGCGCATTTGACAGGGACCAGCTCCGGGCTCGCTGGTGACTGGAAGTCTCAGCAGTGAAGTGCGGGCGGCGAGGGCGAACACCTTAGGGAACCCGGAATTGAACTCTTGCAGGGGAGGGACTGTGTGAGAGACTCACTCCGGCAATGGGGAGAGGAGGCTCCGCGCGTGGCTAGAGGCGGAGGAGAAGAGTCCTGCGGGAAGCCGGAGTGGGGGACCGGGAAGTGCACCGGCGGGGTGGGGAGAGGGCCGAAAACGGAGCTGCTGGGCCACCGGGGAAACAGCAGCTGGGGGACCCTGCGAGGGGGGAGGCCCAACCCGGCACAACCACACAGGCCCGCAGGCTCCGTGGGAAAATCCAAACGGCGAGCCGGACAGCCCGCAAGCCGGGAACTAGTGGCGGGAGACCCGCCATTGCCAGAGACAAAGGCCGCGCCGCCCACGCCTGGGAGGGGCTCATCACAGAGGCAGTGTAAAGGACTCAGAGGAGAGCTGATTGGCTTGGGGGCGTGGTGCCCGCCCCGGAAGGGCGGGACAGTGTAGGCGGACCCCGGACAGTGTTGACTGACAGGCCCGGCCTCCTCCCGGAACTGCGGGGGTGGGACCAGTCGCCACAGGGATCAGCGAAATTGCGGGCTGCCCTGCAGGAGTGCTGGGGGCGCGTCCTGGGCTGGAACCTCCGCCAGGAGTGGGAGGGGGCTCCCTGCGGGCTCCAGAACACCGGCAGCCCTAAAACCCAGTCAGGCTGCTGAAGGCCCAGCCTACCTGGGGGCGGACACTCAGAATCAGCCCTACTGTGACAATCAGAGGCCCTGCCACACACCAAGACCTGGCTAGAATGTAGACTATAGACTGTAAAGTCCTGCCCAAGAAAAAGAGGCAGCATCAGGAAAGGGATTGCTGCCAATCTCAAGCACCTGAATTATACTGAGAGCAATATGAACTATTAAGCCCCAACATATCCTTTGCAAAAGTTACTCCTCACATATTCTTAATCCCCTCTATACCTCAATCCACCTAAATACCCAAGACCCTCCCCTACTCTCGAATTAAAGTCTGTTCACTCTGTGACTATAACACATTCCCAGTCCTCAATCTAAGTATTCCTCCCTTCCCCAGCCTTTCAAAACCCATTCTTTATTCTTTTCTTCCTTCCTCTTTTTTTTTCTTTCTTTCTTTCTTTCTTTCTCCTTTCTTTTCTTCCTGATAAAACCCACTGGTCCTAGCTCCACCGGGACCAACAGAGACCATAAAGGGTGAACAGAAACCCAAACCTTTTCTTTATTAATATTGAGTTCTCTTTCTCTAGGGACTTTCTCCCTTTTTTTTTCTTTTCTTTCCCTCTGCTAAAAGCCCTCAGGTCCAGGCTCCATCTGGACCAGTCAGGGATTATTAAGGGTGAACAGCCATCTAAACCCTTTCTTCTTATTATTATTATCATTTTTATTTCTTTTTTCCGTTTGCAATTTTTTTGTTTTGTTTTGTTTTGCTTTGTTTTTGTTTGTTTGTTTGGTTGGTTGGTTTGGTTTGGTATTTTGTTTTTGTTTTTTTTGTGTATGTTTTTGTTTTTTGTTTTTGTTTTTGTTTCTGCTAAAAGCCCACAGGCCCAGAATACAACCAGACAGCCCAAATAAAGGACACACCAAGAACAGCAAGTGGAGAAAATCTGGGAGACAGCAACATTGAACTCTACAAATATCCTATCACAGAAGGGTGCTCAACTAAGGAAAGGAAGCAAAGCAGGTTAACCCAAGGAAAGAACAAAAATAAATAAATAAAGAGCAAGCAAGAACAGACACGCAAAATGGGGGAAAAAAGAATCAGTCCATCACCAAAAGGAAAGGAAGAATCCCCAGAAACAACACAAAATGAAACAGAGGCACCTGGAATATCAGATCAGGAATTCAAAAGAATGATGATAGAGAAGCTCAGTGAGCTCAGCCACATCAAAGAAAACTGTAAACAACTCCAGGAGAACTACAAACAACTCCAGGAGAACTACAAACAACTCCAGGGAAATTACAAAGAACTCCAGGGGAATTACAAAGAACTCCAGGGA
>PVIW01018384.1:0-11772 GCA_004026585.1 Noctilio leporinus | reverse complement strand
GATATTTGTCCTTCACTGACTGGCTTATTTCACTAAGCATAATACTCTCCAGTTCCATCCATGTTGTTGCAAAGGGTACAAGTTCCTTCTTTCTTCCTGCTATATAGAATTCCATTGTGTAAATGTACCAAAGTTTTTTGATCCAATCATCCACTGATGGGCACTTAGGCTGTTTCCAGCACTTGGCTATTGTAAATAGAGGCACTAGTTTTAATCCTGCAAAACGTGGCCCTGGGAGGTGCATAGTGACTTGGCTTCTTGAAGAACAAACACTATGATCACATCTAAACATATTATTTCTAAAGGCATGCTTTCCTCTGGGCTCATTTTCAAACTATGGCTAGACTACAGGTTTATAGAATACTAGAAATGTTAGAAACATAGTTCAGGCAAGGCCGGATCACCTTAACCCACCCCCTCAAACCTACAGGAACTCCAGGGGATGGCTGGGGCCTTCTGCCTGCTCTGGGAAGGTGGCACTTTGCCCTGCTGTATGGGTGGACAGCCCCGGGGGCAGGAAGACAGGGCAGCAGGGCTGGCAGCAAGCTCCGGTCTTTGGGGCAGGTGGGCAGAGATGGGATGGGTCTTTGGGGAACATGGTTTTGTAGACACCTTGCCCAGACCCAGCTGGAAAGGAAGGCCCAGGGGGCACCACCATTGGGTCTCCATCATTGAGGATATGCCCTTCCAGGGCCCTGAGGCCTATGGGCCTGCCAGGGTGGGCTAGGTGCCCAGATCCTATAGTGTGGCTTTTGAGTGACTATTATTTCAGGGATAAAATCTTGATGTTTTAAGATGAGAAATAAGGCTGACTGTGCTTTGCTCAGTATTAAGAAGTTAAAGAGGTTGTAAAACAAAACTGTGTATATTTCCACGTATAAAATGTGAGAGTATACAAGTATAATTCTGTGTGTGTTTATACATGTACATGTCTATGTCTGTATATACTTTTGTATATGTGTGTATATAACGTGAGTGTATTCTATATTTCTGTGCATATGCGCATATGTAAATATATATATTTTTGTATGTATGTGCAGCATATGTATATAATGTACGTGTGTGGGTAGAGCATAAGTAGATTTACAATTGTTTGTATGGAAAATAATACAATTAATAAATAATACAGCCCTGGCTGGTGGCACAGTGGATAAGGCACCGGCCTGCAAATCCAAAGGTCACTGGTTCGATTCCCAGCCAGGGCACATAACCAGATTACAAGCCAGGTCTCCAGCCAGTTCCATGGCTGGAGGCAGGTGAAAGGCAACCATACATTGATGTCTCTTTCCTTCTCTGCCTCTCTCCCTACCCTTCTCTCTCAAAATAATAAATAAAATCTTAAAAAAAAAAAAAAAACCCAGAATAAACTGTTCATTTACTTACAACTGTAAGCTTATTTTTGCCCCATCCTGTACTTCTGTGTATAAGTGTATGTGCTTATGTATATGTATATATGTAAGGTATGTGTGTGTATACTTCTGTTACATAATGTGTGTGAATGTGTTTACCCCACCCTGTACTTCTGTATATACGTATATGTGTAAAATGTGTGTGAATGTGTATACTTCTTTGTATATGTGTGTTTATATGTGTATGTTTTATACAAAACATACACATGTTGAAAATTTACACGTCAGGACACAAGGATATAAAAACTGTAAAGACAAGTCTTTTTTAACCTTGAATATCCCTTTCCACCTTCAGCATTAGCCACAATTGAGTTTTACATGTGCACCCTTCTATACATTAGAATGGTAAGTTAGAAGAGAAAGCCAGTGTCCAGGGAGGTCAGGTCAGATGCCTGTGTTGAGGCAGCCCTTGCCGCCCAAGACTCAGGGACAGCCCTGCAAATTGGGCCTGTCTCCTCACCTGGGACATGGGAACACAGCACCTAACCCCTCTCCCAAGGCTGCACTGAGTGACCAGCACAAGGACACCGGAATTTCCCTGGGTCCCACTGGGTTATAAATGTGCCAACAAAAGCATCATCATCACACTCCCAGGCGGTCAGACCTGGGGCCTGGTGTCCACTTCTTATTAGGGAGGACAAGGCCTTCTCTGTCCTCTCATGGGACACACACTTGCCTGAAAATCCTCCACCCCATGTTTCCCTGGGCTTTTTATTACCAGGAAGCCCCTCAAGAACACTAACTTTAGGCCAGGTCACCTCCCATTTATCTATCCCTCCACACCCCTGGCAGAGAGCTGGAGTCACAGAAGCATCTGGATAAAGACTCCTTGTTACAAAGTCCCAGGCATGGAGTAAGCAGATACAAGGGGAGCAGTTCGGGTGTGGTGGACAGGGCTGGCAGGGCCCAGGACGCTGGCGGGTTTGAGGAGGAGGAGGAGGGAAATGCCAGGCTTGGTCTGTGCGCATGGGGGTGGGGAGCCCTGAAACCAGGGGGCAGGATGTCAAGACCATGAACGGCCAGGAGTGTACAGACTGTGGGATTCCCTGCTCCAGAATGGCCACATTTAACTTAGGATCCAGGCTGAGACCAACCAAGGCAACTGCTTTTTTTTTTTTTTTTAAATCAAAACTCAGGCATTCTGGTAACAAAACATAGGAAAATACTGCCCACCTTTGGGTAAAATTCCACGCAAGGCAACCAATTACAGACTCCAATTGAGTCTCCCTGGCCTCAACTCCCCACTTAATACTCTCTGGGGATTAGGCTGGGGGAGGGTACACTCCTCAGCTTCCTCCCTCCCAGGACTCAGTTCCAGAGTGTACAGGGAGTCAGTCTGTTTTCCAGGAAGTAAGTGCTCACTGACACGGGTACAGGGAGTTCAGAAATGTGGAAACCAGAGTTGGAAGTGGAATGCGCTTACATCTATGGCTCCAGTGGGAAGTACCCAAAACCCGGGTGACATAAAACCACTTCATGATTTCAGAGGCAACAAACCACCATGTGACTATGGAGTATTATAATTATTCATGGTTTTCAGATCTTACTATGCTGTTTTCTGTCCAAAGAGATGCTTAACCTCCTTGCTAAATCTGCAGTTAAATGACAGATGGACTGGTCATTAATCCACAGACTCACAATGGCCCTTTCCCAGCAGCAGATGCTAGCAGGTAAATGCCGGTCTCCTTATTGGTCTATCTTAATTAAAATTTAGGTGAGTTTCTGAGCACTCTCAGCGTCTCAGTCGTTGCTGAATCCATTTATTTATTGATTTGGGAGGCAGGATTTCTTTGCTTGGATGGGGCAACTCACTCTGTGGAAACTTGACTCTAAAATACAGTAGATAAAGATAAAAAGTTTGGCAGACAGAGCACTGTTTGGTGAAAAGCAAAGCGTGTCTTCAGAGCGGGACCCGGACCGTGGAGAGCAACAAGGAATCACACACCCTCAGCCACACAGACCTCTGTGTGTAGACGTCTGAGCTATGAGTTTGCTACAAATAGACATGATTATTCTGACAGCGGTCTCTGAAACATTGTGACAAGATGTACACAAGCTATACCGCCCTTCCTGGGAGGCTACAACATCCTACTCACCCGTTCTTTTTCTGAATGTCATCCAGATGCTGCCTGACAACATCTAGAACCAGGATCTGAAACATATCTCAGTGATCAACAGCCCCGCAGGCACTGCTCCAAACCAACAATTTACAACCCTGTGACCTGTGGCAAAGGGGAACTGGAGATTCCTTACTAGGCTCTGACATCCTCCCCTTTCACACGTTTATTCATTCAACTAGCTGAGTTTCTGCAGTGGACCCCATCCAGCTAGGCAATGAGCACGTTATCTGTCAGGACAGACCGGAGGGTAGGGGGCTGCAAATGTGACAGGGATATGGAGGTGAGCCTCCTCCAGGGAGGAGGAAGCTTCTTCCTGGCAGTAATATTTCACCCAAGAGGGAGAAGCAGAGAGGTGGGGGAGAGTGGGCAAGAGGAAGAGAGAGCGCCCTGCGGCAGCTGGAGCCAACTGAGACAAGCTTGGGGGTGGGGAAGGGCCCAGAAGGGACCTTGGAAACCACCTGAAGGAATCAGGGTTCACTGGGTCCCCAGAGCACCTCAGCGGTCTCTGAAACATTGTGACAAGGGTTCTAGGCAACAGAGCAGTGGGAGGAGGAAGGCCTCCTGAGCCACTGCAGTGGCATGGGGTAGGGCTGGAATGTAGGGGCACAGTCAGGAGTACAGAGGAAGTGGCTGTGTCCTAACCCTCAGCATGCTGGGCACAGCACCTGGTAGGTGGTGAGTATAAGGCTACTGGTGAACCAGGCAGAAGGCACTGGCAGACCACATGGTAGGCTAATACTGGCTCCAACCATGCAGAGAGACAAGGGATAAGTACCAGAAGCCACTGGGGACAAACTGCCCTTTCCTGTCACCAGAAGGGACACCACCTTCTCCATTCTCTTCCCTCTTTTCGATCTCTGCCCACAGTTTCCCCTCCCACCCATGCCAACCTAACCCACTACAAAGGTGCTTTTGAGAAAAGGCAGGAGTCCCAGAGAATGACAGCATAATACCGACTTCAAGAACGTTCACTTTAACATCATTTCAGGTGAATTACTTTATACGTTAAAAAATGCTCAATGTCCTGCCTAAAAGTGTGTCATAGCTGGAAACATACTCCCCACCAATTAGACAACTACTTAAATCCCAAATCCGCACCTGTTTCTATGTAGTTTTGGAGTCAAAGAAAGGGCATCTTGGAAGCTCTCTTCCAGAAATGCAAACACCACACATAACCAGAGCATGGGGATCTGACACAGCCAGGGAGCCATTCCACCAGGTCAGAAACCCCATGAAGAAAAGGAACAGACCCTGGCTGGGCAGCTCAGTTGGTCCAATATCTGCTCAGGGAACATAGAAAAATCAACCAGTTAATGTATAAATGAGTGGAACAACTCAATGTTTCTCTCTTTTCTTTTCTCTCAAATCAAACAATGAAAAGAGAGAGAGAGAGAGAGAGAGAGAGAGAGAAAGAGAGAGAGAGAAGAAAAAAGAGAAGTGTGGAAGCCCCACTGCTTCCAGCAGCCACCCGTCCCTCGGCCACGACCAGATGATCCCAGAAATAAAACCAGCTGGAAGGAAATGGCACACTGTTCCCTCCCAGGCTGGAACCGAAGTTGTATACAAACTGGTTCTGGTTACAGATTATCCCCCAAGGGAGTGTCCTTTGCACACTCCCCAGAAAACATTTTGCCAACAGAGCTGCAAGTGCTCTTGCTGTTTATCTTCAGGGGACCCCAAACAGCCCGCACCCCACCAGTCTCTGGCACTGACTCAAGTAGTCAACTAGGTCCCCACATACGAAACTCACCGAGTGACAAAAACCACATGGGGAGAGGGGGGGCTGCACAACGCAGGAGTGGACAACTGGGCCAGGGGCTGAGCTGCGAGGGCGGAGCGGGGGTGCGGGTATCAGGGTGTGACATATGGGGTCAGGAAAGGGGGTGCAGAGGCTGCAGTGCCGGATTCGGGATGGGGGTGGGTGGTTAGGGCTGGGGAAAGGGGATGAGCAGCCAGGTTCAGGTTACGAGCAGCCGGAAAACAGGCGAGCGGACCTGGGATGCAGGGAGGGTAGCCGCCCCGGGATGCAGGACGAGGGCCGCAGAGCAGCGCGGCGGTCGCGGGCCGCCAGGGCCTGAGGGGCGGCAGCCAGGCTGGGCCTCGCCGGAGGACCCCTCCCCAAGCCCCTCGCCGCGGCGCATCCCCGCCCCTCGGCGCCGCCCCGCCCCGGGCGAGGGCAGCTGGCGGGAACCCACCTGGGCCTTCTGCAGGGCGCTGAGTCGCAGCTCGTGCACGAAGGGGTTCCGCCCCGGGGGCGCCAGCCGCCGCGCATCGACGGCTCCCGCGCTGGAGGCGGGGGCATCCCGGGGACCGCGTCCCCGCAGTCTCATGGCCGCGCCGCCCTCCGTCCGAGGAGCCGGGGAGCTGAGAGCTTGGGCGGCAGAGCGGGCAGAAAGGAGCGGAGCGCAGAGCGGGACGCGGGTCGAGGATGCGGGCGGCCGCGCAGGCGCCGAGCGGTGGCGGCGTGACGTGGGCGGGGGCGGCGGGCGGGGCTCCTCCTCCAGCACCGCCCCCCGCGGGCCGGGAGAGGCGGTCGCCGCGCTGCCCGGCCGCCTGCCGCCTGCCTTCGCGCCTGGGGGGCTGCTGGACCGGCAGCTCGGGTTCCGAGCAGCGCCCGAGTTCTGGCCCGAGCGCCTCCCACCTGGCCGGACCTCAGAGACGCACCGGCCGGCCCGGGTCCCGGAGGAGGGGCGGTCCGGTCCCCATTTGGGAGAAGCTCGCCAGCGTTGCCCGCTTCTGCGACTCAGCACACGGGTCGGGTGGGGTGGGGTGGGCTGGGGTGGGGGGTTGCGGTGGTTCCAGCGCTGACCCAGGTGGGAATAGGGCCAGGGGCTGCCCTGCGTCCAGCACGTGCTCCCCCGGGCTGCGGTTGTGGAGCCCACCCTCGCCCCACCCCCGCTCTGGGTGCCAGGCTGCCCCACCCGCCTAAAGCTTGAGGCCGAGGAGCAGGCCAGACCGCACTAGGGAGGCCCCTGCCTACTCGGTTCCGTTAGGACCACGGTCCCCCAGAACCGGCCCCCGCCGCTGTGCCTGGGAACCTCTTCCTTGTCCTCGCTCCAACTGTTCCTGGAAGGCGGTTTTGGGGAAGGAGGTTCTCTCCGCATTCTCCTAGGTCCCTGACAGTCCTGACTGCTGGGTCGACCTCATCCCAGACATATGGGGTCCATTCAGTCCACCAGTCCCACCCAGGCAGGGGGTCCACAGAGGGGGGCCCAGTGGTTTGAATCACGGTTCTCATTCTCTAATTACGGTGGTTCATGGAATTACTCTCCGGGTGAAGGTGAGACATTTGGGGATCCCTAATTTATGGCACAGTATTAACTAGAGCAAAAGTGCAGTAGCTCCATGTTCAAAAAATTGTAAATTAAAAAAAAAAAGATCACCTCAAACCTTTTTTAGTGGGGATAGCTAATTTTCTTGGCACGTATCTCCTTGTGGCCCTGCCAGTCAGAAGATGGAGAAGCAGGCATCGGCTGGTGGATGAGGCACCCAGTCCAGCAGCCCCTCTGTTCACAGGCGGACGTCTGACTTCATGGGAAGAAGCCCCAGCTCTTCCCCACATTGGTCCAGGGCTGCAGAAGGTCAGAGCTCGCTGGGGCTTCTGTTGTCTGTGAGGCTTCCCAGCATCATCCCTTCCTGGGGTAACTCAACTCTTGGATAACCCAGCTAAGATCCTTGCCTTTAACACAGTGAAGTACCACCATGCTGGTCCCCCTTCTATGTTTTAATGGAGGGGGAGAATTGGGTTCCTTCTGGCATCCCACACCATGGAGCTAGCATGGAAGGAAAGAGCAGGGCTGGGTCCAACATCGCTTCTGAGCCTCATGCTTGATCTGGGGTAGTGAGATCTCCTGGAACCTCCTTTGGCAGCCAGTGGCAGTGTTGCCTTCTCCTCTGTGCTGTGACAACATAAAGGCCTTGGGGACTGGGGTAAGCATTATTTGCTGGTGGACACTGGCAGGCGCTATTTCCCTATTTCCATTGCCTCTGTGGCTATTAGCATTCTGCTGACCATCAGGGATTAGGTTGGTAATTGCTCAGATCTCAGCCACAAGAGCCCTGCTGGGAAGGCGGGTGGGGCAGAGAGTGAGGAGGCCCAGGGCAAAGAGAGAGCAAAAGGGAGGGGGCGCCACTCATTCCCAGTGAACAAAGCCATGGTGGACCTTGGGAGGCCTGAGAGGGCCAAAACCCACCAGGAGAGCCGGGTGGAGGCATGGAGGGCTCAGAAGGGCAAGTCCAGATGTTGCCTCCTCTTCAGGAGTACTGGCCAGGATATAACTTAAGTGTGCCCATTTGTAGTAGACAGCAGTGGGGACCACCCTGCACTGAGCCACGTGGTGGACAGGGCGTAGGAACTCCAGCACTCTCTTTCTGGAAAGCTGGATGGAGGAGGACGGAGGGAAGAGGGAGGGAGTGCAGATCCAGGATGGTTGCTTTAGGGAGGGTGACTCTGCACCTGTTCCTAGGTGAAGGCAAACGTCAGGCCCTGGAGGCACACTAGTGACCCCACCTTAGTCCAGAAGGTCTAGGGTGGGGAAGGGATGGGCTGGGACCAGAGGTTGGGACCCTTCCCTGCTACGGCTGGAAAGGACAGACAGCTAAAATTTGCCCCCACTTGGACAAAGGGGACAAAGGTCCTTTGTGTGTGAGGAAGTCAGTGAGTGATTTCTTAGAGGCTGAGAGCGACAGGTAGGGGCTGGCAGGTGGTACAGCTTGGGAGGCTGGTTGGCTGGAACAGGTCACTCACTTTTAGGCTTCAATTTTATTTATTTATTTATTTATTTATATTATTTTTAGAGAGAGGGGAAGGGAGAGAGGCAGAGAGGGAAAGGGACATCAATGTATGTTGCCTTCTCCCTGCCTCCAGCTACGGACCTGGCTGGAGACCTGGCTTGCAACCTGGTTAAGTGCTCTGGCTGGGAATCGAATCAGTGACCTTTGGGTTCTCAGGCTGGTGTCTTATCCACTGTGCCACCAGCCAGGGCCTTAGGCTTAAATTTTAATACGGTGATTGGAGTGTTCTGGAAGTTCTGGAAGCTTGATTAGGAGAAGTTGATCTTGGGTGTGGGGTTAGAAGCAGTTTCTTTCAGAAGAGGGGGCTAGACTTCAGTTTATTGCTGAAAATTAGTTTCTCAATTTTGGAAAAACCACCAGATGGGACCTTTAGCCACTAAGGTAAATTCCAAGGTTCTCCAGGAACATTTGGAATGTGTACCCTGGGAGCACAGGAGCTGTGGGTCATGCTCCATCCCTGTGGCTCCCTGCTCATTTGTTTCTCTCTCTCTCTTTAAGATTTGACTTATGATTTTTAGAGAGAGGGGAAGGGAGGGAGAGGCTGCCTTTCACTTGCCTCCAACTACGGACCTGGCTTGCAACGTGGGTCTGTGCCCTGACTGGGAATCAAACCGTGACCTTTGGGTTTGCAGGCTGGCACCAATCCATTGAGCCACCAGCCAGGGTTGTTCTTTTCTTTTAAGCAGGTAGATTGGGAGGGAACTGTTTCCTGTCCTCCAGATGAAATGAGGACACAGTGCCTGCTGGTTGCTGTGGGGCTAGGAATTTGTGGTATTTTAAAAAAAATTTTAGAATTATTTACAAGAAAGGAAGGCATGTTCTCCTTTATTTTCTCCTAATATTTATTTTTAGTTCTGCCTTTCATGGTTATTTTTAATCTGTCTAAAGATTTTTTCCCCTCTATATAGTGACCCAATACTCTTATCACCATTTATCAGTTTCCCATTTGTGGTTCCACTTCAGACATGAACAGAAGTATTTATAAACCTTTTCGTAGGTGTTCTATTTTATTCCATTGGTTTATTTGTTCCTATGCTGGCACCACACTGGTTTTACTCCTATACCTTAGGAATAATACACCTTGGTCACCAGGAGGGTGCATCCCTGTTGGCACTTCTTTTCAAGACTTGTCTGTGATTCACAGAACTTTTTATCCATCCTAATTATAGAATCAGTTTGTCCAGTTGCTCAAATGTTTTTACTGGAAGTTTTGTTTCAAGTTGCATTAAATGTGTAGATTGCTTTAGTAAGAATGTGTTGAAGAGTTCCTGGAGTTTGGTTAATTAGGTGTAGTAAGACACCCAGACAGGGGATGACTGCCATCAAGGTAAAGTTTCGCTCAATTCCCCAGAAACAGGAGGCACATAGGGATGTGGGACCACAGGGGAAGAACCAGGGTCCATCAGGGGGCAGAGACATCCCTGGGAAAATGAGGCAAAATCCTTTATTGTGGTTTCACAGGAAGAAACAGGCCATGAAAGGTAAACAGGTTTAGGATTGGCTAGTTCCAATCATTTCAGTTGGTAGGGACTGCCCCTGATTCGCATCTGTCCCGAGGTGATTAGGGCAGAGGACCTTGGCCTTAGTGTGAGTGCCTGATAAAGGACAGGGTGGGGTGCTGGTTCTGGATGGGCTGGCTTGCTTGGGAAAGGCATGTTCACCAGCAGGGAGCCCTGGGAGAGGCAGTCGGTGAGGGGCCAGCAAGGCCCCAGGTGTTAAAGCATTAGAGACACAGAAAATGAAAAAATGAAACAAAAACTAAACATGTTTCACACAGAAGATATGATACTTTGCTATTTTGAGCATTGTTTTTCATCAACATGGTTATTGATGTACTTATTTAGGTCTTCTTTTAAGTTATTTGGGAGCGTTTACAGTTTTTCTACATAAAGACTCCATATTTTTATTAGATTAATTCCTAGATATAGTATAATTTGGCAGTGGTGCAATAAAGGAACTTATTATTTTCACTAATCTTTCTAATAGTTCTGGCCCATATGTTGATCTTGTCGAGGTCATGTAAAGACAAGCCATGCTGGATGTACCCGTTCCAGGTGGGTGTCCCTGACCCAGATGAATGCAGCCCCAGGTAGCTGCAGCCCTGGGTGGATGTGACTGAATGAGGGACCCCAGCACCTGCAATGGAAGAACCTTCTAAGAAACCCACAGAATCATGAGGAACAATAAATCCTGTGCTTTACAGTAGCTAAGTGTCGGCATGTTTTGTTAAACACCAACAGCATCTTCCAAAGGGCAGGTGTTACAGATTCTGATGAAATCTAGTTATCAAGAGCTTACTTGTGTGGGTCATGCTTTTGACGTTCTGTTGTAGAAGGACTTATCTACACCAAGGCTATTAATATTATTTAAAAAATCAAATGTTTTTAAAACTTTTATTATTTCAGAACTTTTATGGTTTTAGCTTTAATAGTTAGGCCTATATTCCATTTTGAGTTAATGTTTGTGGATAGCATGAGTTGACATTAGAGGCAGAGATTAACATATTATTTCTTTTTTTCTGGCTGGCTCTCTAACAGCTTCAGCTGCATTTGTTGAAGAATATATCTTGAGTCATAGAATGACCTTGGCAACTTTGTTGAAAATCTAGTGACCATGTCTATATGTGTCTATTTCTGGACTTTGTATTGTGTTCCATTTACCTGCACATTGACACCACTGCCAATATCACATCATTCCCATCCTTGGAGCTTTATATTAAGTCTGAAATTAAATAATGCAAGTCCTGCAACTTTGTTCCCCTTTGCTAAATTGTTTTCACTCTTCTAGATCCCTTCATTTTCCAAATAAATTTTAAAATTAATTTGTTAATATCACCTACACATCTAATCCCACCTCCATGTGGTAAGACTCTAACTCTGGAACTTGACAAGACAAGCCTCTTGCTTGTAAATGACATTGACCAATGTTTCTACCTCCTCAGTCACTACTTTCCTCCTGGGCTTCTTCCTAGGACTTCTCAAATCCACCCCCCATCCTGGGACCTTCCTGATCCTCCAAAGTAGGAGTTACTTCTCTCTTCCTAAATCTCTTCCACCTTTCCCAGGACCTCCATTCCCACATACCACTGAGGGCCCACCTGTGCCAATGTTGGCATTAACCTGCAGTTGGGAGCAGAGCCTACCTGCCACCCCAAGTGCCCCCTCCCAGATAGAGCTTAGGACATACTCAGGGTTAGATCATGAATATGAAGACTTATGCCACAGCATCTTTCTAGAATAAACTTCTGGTACTCTAAACGAGTTGATTCTTTCTTTTTTCAATGAATATTATACAACCAAACTATTTCAGTTTACAACCAAAGGAGGCACCTTGATCCTGACCTCCTACAATGTTCCACAGCGTTGCTGGGCTCCAGAACCACTGAGGAGATAAACACGAAGGCTCCGGAGGTGTCAGGCAACCAAGGGAGTAGGACACCCTCCTGAAGG
>PVIW01018383.1:0-11773 GCA_004026585.1 Noctilio leporinus | reverse complement strand
CTTCCTCTTCTCCTTCTGACACCTCTATAATTCAGATGTTGGCACGCTTAAAGTCATCCCAGAGGTTCCTAAGTTTTTCACTTCTTTTTTTCAGTTGTTTCCTCTTTTCATGCTGGTTGACTATTTCTATCTTCCTTAAGTTCCAAACCATTTATTTGAACTCTGTTTTCCCTCCCTTCACCATTGGCTTCGTGTATTTGTTTGTTTGTTTGTTTCACTTAGCATAGTCTTCACTTCTTCCTTTCTGCATTTGCCATACTCATGCATATCTGTCAAATCTGCAAGCACCTTTATCACTAGCATTTTAAGCTGTGGGTCTGTTAGGCTGGCTGTCTCCTCATTGCTTAATTCTCTCATTGGAACCTTAATCTGTTCCCGTTTTTGGGCCATGCTTCTGTGTCTCTTCAACTAAGCTGTCCCATCTGTTATGTTATAAGGGATGGAGTCTTAGGTATTTGTCAGTATAGGCAACTCAATTCGCCATCTTGTGAAGTCTGGTGAATACATGGGAGATATCTTACAGGGAACAATGCTTCATGCTCAGAATGCACCTCTTTTCTAGGCAGCTTTCCTGCTTCCTATATGGAACTGGTGCCTCTCTAGCTGTTGCTCTGGCCGTGGTTCCCATAGTGAGTGGGTCTGTAGACATTCTAGGACTATGGGGTCTCTTTAAACAAATGGACTCTGCTGAGAGACCAGCAGTTTCTCCTTCTGCCCCAACCTTCACTGGTTTTCACAACCAGAGCAATGTGGTTTTATGTTCCCCTGGCATTTGAACCATGAGCCCTGTGGTCTGGCCTGGTGCTGGAAGGACTCCCCAGGTGTGTGTATCTTTTAAAGTGTATGACTAGGCTTTCTGCCAGATGGCCACAACTGCCATCATGCTGCAGCTGCAGAGCCACCAAACTGCTCCGCCAAACCACGTATTTTCTGTCCTGGCTCTGCCCTTCCTACCTGTCTGGATGAGTACTTCTTTATATCTTTTGTTTGTTGGACTTACAATGCAGCTTGATTTTCTGGAATTTCTTGTTATTTCTAGTTTTGAGGTAGATGTGTCCTTTCTTAGTTGTGCAGAGAGACGCAGTGTGGTTACCTACACCTCTGTCTTGGATTCCCCACTCTTTTCAGTTTTTGATATTAGAGCTTTACAGACATGAAATAAGTAAGAGACCTCACCAATGAATATTGCTGTTAATATTTAAACACCTATATTCATTGGAATCATTTGTTTTTTAATTATTTGGTAAAACCCAGCTATGATCTCACAAGGCCCAGGTTAATTACTAAATAGTGCTCTCTCTAATCACTTTTCTAATTCTTCTATGATAATTGCTGTCCAAGTGTTCTACTTTCTCTGTTCTCAATTATGGTAATTTGTGTGTAAGAAGAAATCATATATTTCTTCTTAATTTTATAAATATAAAATTTCCTATAAAGATTTTCCTTTCACTGTATTTATGTGTTTTTCTTTCACATTAATAATATCTTCCATTTTTCCTTAATCAGCTTGTGAGAATATATTTCATGTTATTGTTCTTTTCAAAGTATCTGATTTGATTTTTCCTTTCTCTTATTTGAAGTGTTTTCCCATTTCTCCAATTTCAGATTTTGTCTTTATGTGTTTTCTATTTTTAGATTTAAAAAAATCCTCATCCAAAGATAAGTTTATGGATTTTAGAGAGAGAGCAAGGGAGAAAAAGAGAAAAAGAAACAAAGATTGGTTGCCTCCTGTATGAGGCCTGACCAAATCCAAAACCTAGGTATGTGTCCTGATTGGGAATTGAACCTGAAAACTTTTCATGTATGGGAGGACACTCTAACCATCAGAGCCACCCAGCTAAGACCCTATTTCTAGATTAAAAAAAATTATTTTGTTTATGTACTTTAACTTTTTAAAATTCTAGACTGTCTTAATTTTAATTTTAAGTAATGAAGGTGCTTATGTCATGGCTATTAATTTAGTATCACTGTTTTTTGACCCATGGGTTGCATATGTAGATACTGCTACCTGCATAAATCTTTCCCTACTAGTGTACCTTCATAGCATCTGAATCACCTTCATCTCAATGATTCATAATTGTTTGTTTATTCCTGTCCCTTATGAGATTAAATGTTCTGTGAGCCCAGTCACCAGAGCATGGAGGACTCAGTCCACTTATTCAGCTTTCTCTTGACCAGTCATATGGGAGCAAGGAGAGGAGAGGGTGACATATTCTCTAGAAATTGACAGATTTCTGCAGCAAGTTTCTTCCAGGACCTGCTGCCTTACCATGCTTGACATTCTTGTCATCATCCATCCTAGGGGAGAAAGTCTTACCTCAGTTTCTTGACCATGACCCCCATGGTACCCAGGGCTTCACACAGACCACCCATGGGACTCAGCAGCTCTGTGATTTGGGAGAGTCAAATTGATTTGAAATGGTAGTGGGGAGGAAGGGGCTGTAGACAGGTTGCCTTCTCATAATCTCTTCCTCTGCCACTTTCTCACCTTGTCCTTGAGAACCATGTGAAATATTTTGTAAGTTGACTATTGGAAATCAACAGGTTAACTCAGCAGCAAGTGGACTCAGTGAGAACTGATCTGGAGTCAGTAAAGAGAGAAGAGGAAGAGTTTAATCAGCCACTAAACATGTACTTTCATCATTGTGAGTGTTGTTCCTGGGTAGGACCTATCAGAACACTGAAAGGAGCAATGAGCAGACTCTTGGAGACAGTGTTCTCTGTGTTCTCTTCCCACTGAAGGAGTCAATGGTTCTATGTTCAAGTAAAGCCTCATGTTTTATATATGCATATGAGTAGGTGAAAATAATTACTCAACCTGAATTCCCAGTTGGAGATTTCTGTGAATCCAGGTCCTTTTAAATTCAAACACATTCATGAGGCTGAAACATGAAGGCCCTTTATTGAGATAGAACTGTCTTATCTAAAAAATAACCCACAACTCTGTATACACATGTACTTGGAGACAGATGTGGTCATTAAATTTGCCATCTTATGGGGGAATAGACATTGATAACCCCTGGAAGGTTGGCTCCAAAACCCACAACTGAGGCAAGGGTTAAAGCCCCCTGTGGTTCTGACTTCAATGAAGGAGGAAGGAACTGGAGAAGAGAGTGGGGAGGGAGGATGGTGCAGAGCACAGGGAGCTCAGTCTGAGCCCAGATGTTGGAAGGAGATACACAAAAGGCAGACATGCAGCCAACACTCTTGAGGCAGTTAGAATGGTATCAGGGAAGCTGCAGTATTGAATGAGCTGAGGTTTGGAAGAAAAAGACAAGAGAAAATGAATTATTTTTCCATTTTGTTTGGAGGCAGAAAAATACAAGTATTGCTGTTCTTTGGGGACCACAAGTGCTCTCTACTGACACAGAAGGAAGCAATGAACCCACATGTTTGTTATTGCTTTCCTCTGGAGGAGTTTCCACACAACTGGGATGGATGAAGGGCTTGATGTCAGCGAAGAAGCCAAAAAGTCAGGAGATGGAGAGAACACACCCATCTATGGGGTAGGCAGAGAGGAGGAGCAAGCAGAGCCCCCTGCAGGCCAGCCCCTCCCTGCTGGGATCTTCACAGGCATTTCTGTCATCTAAGTCCTGGGTGCACACAAATCATGTTTCAAATATGAAAAGAACTTGATAGTGTGATCTCAAAGAACCTGCTGTCTGGAATCTCTCAAGACTCAGAAAGGACAAGAAAGAGAGGAAAATGCTCATACAAACAAGTGCAGTGATGACTTTCAGAACTGAAAAACAGCCCTGGCTGGTGGCTCAGTGGATAGGCACCGGCCTGGGAAGCCAAAGGTCACTGGTTTGATTCCCAGCCAGGGCACATAACCAGGTTGCAAGCCAGGTCCCTAATTGGAGGCAGGTGAAAGGCAACCATACATGGATGTTTCTCTTCCTGTCTTCCTCCCTGCCCTTCTCTCTAAAAATAATATATAAAATCTTTTTAAAAACCCTGAAAAACAACAGTCAATTTACAAATAGGAAACTAGAGGCCATTGACCTTAGTGTTAATTCCTGGGAAACCTCCAAGTGCAATTGCCAGTTTGTTTTTAAGCATCTAATGAAAAAAGCAATTGGGCCAATGAGGGTTCACAAAAGAAAAGTATGCCAGGTGCAGCTGATTTTGTTTTTATAGGCTAAACCTGTTTGATCAGGTTGTCCAACTCCAGCAAAGCATTTCTCAGTCTCCCAGGATAGTCTAGTGCACCAGGCAGAAGCATGTGGGCACCTGGGTAGTAGAAGCATTTGTGGAGGGTTGAAAAAGCATCAGAGTGTTGGTGAATGAAAGGGTCTGCTGAGTTAACAACCTGAATACGTTTCTAGTCAGCCCCTGTTTTACTTAAAAGGAAGACAGGGAAGTTCAGTGGTTAAAAACAGTTTTTGACTTGAATAAACTTTCTACACTTAAATCTGGGCTCAGTTACTTGGTGGGTGTGTGACTAAAAAACCTTGCCTTATTTCTGTGAGCCTTAGTTTCCTCATATATAAAATGGGAAATAATTCTACCCCTACTTATAAAATTATAAATATACATACACAAACACTTATGCATATATGTGTGTTTACATATGCACACAAATAAATATATACATATTATGTATTACATATGCTTAGCTCAGGTGTGCAGTGCTGTGTGAACTGAACTGGTGATGTTGGGTGACAGTGTTTATTTTTGTGAACTGTCACCTCTTCCTTCAGAAAACAGGTTTAGGAGCTTATGTCCTTGAAAAGTGAGTTTGGGTAGCCCTCAGGGCACAAATGTATGAGAACATCAAAGACTTTATGAAAGGGGAAAATTTAAGGTTGGAGTAAGTTTAAAAGGAAATAATAAATCCTAAACAGATTTGCTAAATGAGAATGGATCGTGGCACTCTAGCCAGAGGGAAATTTAGGAGTTAGTGCAGCAATTACAGCCCTCCCAGAGTTATAGGGCGCACCAGAGTCTTTAACCAATGCCCTGTAGCTGGAAAAGTAATTCACCAGGCGGGGCTCTATGTCTAGAGAGAAGCCCCACTGGAGACCTAGCAGGTTTTTTTTTTTTTTTTTTTCCAAATTAAAAGGCAATCTACATTCCTAAATCACAAGCTGCTGAGTTCTTCCCCCACAGCACTATGCAAATCTTATTCTATAGGCAGATAGATTGAGACAGCAGTAGAGGGTGGAGGGATCTAGGAAAAAAGGAAAAGGACTCCCGGACATGGACAATAGTGTGTTGATTGTGGGCAGGGGAGGTGGAAGTGGAAAAGGATATAAGGAGGATATTCGGTAATGGAAAAAAAATAAAATTAAAAAGAGATTTCAAAAAAAAAAAAAAAAAAGTAAGAAATCACCATACATTGAAACCTCTTCTGCTTTGTGAATGGGACAGAGCAGACCGCGCAGTGCCCGCCCTGGCCCCATGGCTTCCAGAGCCCAGTTGTATCTGCCTGTTCACACAGTCCTTCTCTTGTGAGCTCCTGCTGAGTGTGGGCTAATCTCCAGGCCTGGATCTGAACTGCCAGCTCAATGCAGGAAGCTCAGGGCTAAGCAAGCTTCAGGATCCCCAGGAAAAAAATATCTGATATTAAAATAAAATGAAGTAAATTTATAGCTGTTGAGCATCTATTATGCTCTTTTTGGCTTTCAAGAGTCAGTTCTCACAACAGAAATCCCAGTCGGTATCTTTACGCCCATTTACCAATGAGGATGCTGAGCATCAGTAAGGGGAGAATTCTTCCAGGTTCAAGTGACAGAAACCCAACAGAAAGAGGGTTAAAAGGAAAGGTACTTAGGGGAGGGGGTTTCACAGAAAGGCAGAAGAGCTGTGTGAGCCTTGGTGGCTCGAACCACAGAACCTAGACTGATAGAAATGTGTTTCTCAGACATACCTTGCTCTCTTCCCATCCCCTGGCTCACTCATTCCTTGTACCCTTTCTCAGCCTCTAGCTTACTGCTCTGGCTTTATCTGCTTGGCTCTGATTTGTCCAAGCTGGATCATGTGTGCTTACCCTCTGGACCCCTAATGGTAGTACCATAATTGGCAAGCCAGTGGTGCAATTGAAGTAAGAAAGAGCAGTTTTTTAAAGGGGTATATGCATATGTGTGTGTGCATATGTGTGCATGCACATGTGTGTGTATGTGTGGGGGGTGTTGTTATTTCAGAAGAGAGGAGAACTAGGCTGACAAAAGCCACTAACATCACTACATTTGTCTGAATATACTGACCACCAGGCATTGTGCTGGGTGTCCCTTATATAGCAACATATGGATAGAATTATCTATGTGGATCACTGGGATATGGAATGGACTCATGTAGCATTTTTTAAAATGTGTGGTCCAGTGACCCAGTGTTAGAATTAGTGACACTTAATAACATGCAGTTTCATGGCCTGACCTCAGCCCTAGAAAGTCAGATGCTTTGGGAGTGGGGGTGGTGGGGGTGATGGTCCCAGGGGTTGCCTGTTTAACAAATCTCAGAAGGAGCAGAGGAATAACTCAATAGTTCAAGCACGAAGGGCTGATACACATTTCACTCACATCTTTCTTGTCACCCTAAATGGTCTTTACATGAAACAGAGCGCTGTGACTTCCAAACCAAGACAACTTGAGGGTTTCACAGGCTCCCAAGGACATTCATTTATTCATTCTACAACTGTTGAGCACTTGCTATATGCCAGGCACTGTGCTGAGTGCCATGAGATAAATGAAACATGATTCTCAACTTGAAGTGGTCAGCAGGGGCAAGAAAGACATGTGCTGATTTTGAAAGCTTCCCAGAGATCCTAGCTACATATTACTCTCAGATCAAACTCTCAGTAAATGAGAATGAATGAAGATTTTAGGACCACTAAGTTTTCATTTACTACCCCAAAAACACAAGCACACTCTAAAGAAGAACCTGAAAAATTGTGAAGACTGGCACACTATAGAAATATGCATAGGGTGACATCAGTTATTATGTTGATAACATGAGCATTTAGAGCTCATTTGATACTGCTACAGAAGAACTAGCCATCTGCTGAGGCTGTAGGGGGCCATAGACAAGCACTTTTCACAGATCTTACTTTGGGGGTCTAGTTTCTATAATCAACAAAACCCACCTATGGGTGTCCAATTGCCCATTAAAGAGGACATTTTTATCCCTCCCCCTTTTGTTCAATTGCTGCCTACAGCTCACAAATAGAAGCAAGAGTTTTTAAAACTAGCACACTTCATCACCCTCTTTGTCTGAGAGCAAGAGGGCAGTGATCTTCCACCAGAACAGGGGGCAAGTCCCCTGAGGTGGGACCCAGTGCTTTCCTGTTTAGCAGTCCACCCATAGCAGGCACTCCAGCAATGCTGACTGAAGGACAAGGCTGGTAGCCCTAACAGCTGATTCCTGATGAGGTAGTCAACCCTCTCAACAGCTTCAGACCTCCAGCCTGGAAACAGATCCCCTAATCATGGGTTCCCTTGCACACTCCAGACTGTCCCATTTGTCTTCCTGATTCCCAGGTTTGACCTGAGCTGCAAGAATCTGCGGAATCTTAGGTAAGAAGGGTAAAGAACCCACCCACAGCTGTGGTCTCTCCCATAGGTGGAGCACCTCCTCTGAAGTACCACCTACTTCAGGGCCTTTGGCTTTGCATCCCAGCCTCTCAGATAGGAGCTCATTAAATATCTCATTAAATATCCAGTACCTGGTGCCCCACTTTGTCCAGTACTCTGCCACATAAGCACATGGCCCCTGAAGCAGTCTTCAAGGTGCTGTGCAGCTACAAGCTATATCTGGGATCTTGTGTCTTCCCTCTGTGGCCTGAGGAGCACTCTGCATATCCGTCACCAGTCAGATGTCACCTATCTACCTGAGCGCTTTCCTATGCCAGGAGCCACAGTTTCCAGAGAACTAGAAGACATGTCCTCTCTCAGGGAGCTTAGAATCTCTTTTGGAGGCAGAGATGCCAACCAAGCCATCAGAGAGCTATCAAGAGCCATTTGGGCTGCAGGTGGGCCCTGCAACGCAGCCTCCTTTTGAAGCTCACAGACCAGTAAAGCAAATGTCCCCTTCCTGTACCACTCCACTCCTCACAGTTCTGCCATCTGTTGCCTGGATTACATGGCCTCTTCTTCCCTTCACTTGGCCATACCTGTGAACATGCAATGACTTACCTTGCTCATCTCTGACCCCCAGTGCCTAGCATGAGGCCTGGCACACAGGAGGTGTGCAACAATTCTGATTGGATCACACCTTGCCCAACACTTTGTTCCCAAATCTCAGCTTCCCTTTCTTCCCCAGTGCTGGTCCTCTGCTTCATTACTTACATCTCCACTCCCCCACTCCAGCTCTCCTCAGACCCTGCCTGCTGGGAGACACTGGAGAAATGAGATGTGTGGAGCTTCAGAATCGGGTCTGGTTCTGCCACTCATACCTAGAGACATGTGGGCCATTTTCTTTAGCTTTTGAGCCTTGGGTTCCAACTTCTTGCTCTCTGTCTTCTCCTCCCAGCACCCCTATAATAGAAATGTTGGTACACTTGGAGTTATCCCTGAGGCTCCTTACACTATCCTTATCTTGGAAGAGTCTTTTCTTCCTTCTTCCTGTTCTAATTAATATTTTTTGCTTCTTTATCTTCCGAATTGCTGATTTGATCCTCTGCTTCATCTATTCTACTTTTGATTCCCTGTAATATATTCTTCATTTCAGTTCATGTATTCTTCCTTTCTGGCTTGCTTTCTTTAAAAAAAAAATCATTTATTATTTTTAGAGACAAGTGGGGGAATAGAGTCAGAGTGGGAGAGACATCAATGTCTGGCTTTCTTTTTTATGATGTCTTTGTCCTTTTTTAAAGGTGTTGAAGTTCTCACTAAGTTCCTTGAGCATTTGAATAACCATTGTTTTGAACTTTGTGCCTGGTAGTTTGCTTGCCTCTATTTCATTTAGTTATTTTTCTAGAAATTTCTTCTGTCTTTTTATTTGGGATCTGTTTCTTTATCTCCTTATTTTGGCTGCTTCCCTGTGTTTGTTTCTATGTAGCTGATAGATCTGCTTCATCTCCCAATCTTGGTAGAATGACTTATGTAGTAAGTGTCCTATAGGGCCCAGTGGCATAGCCTCCCCAGTCACCTGAGCCTAGCACCCCCTGTATGGACTGTGTGCATCATCCTGTTGTTTGTAAGTCTTGATTGCTGCAGGCATGTCACTGGGAGGGGTTGACCCATAGGCCAATTGGCTGTGAGGATTGGCTGTGACTACAGTTGAAGAGCTGCTTGTGCAGGGGCAGCCCCACATAGCAGGACTCACTCCAGGGGGGTTTTGGTGCCCACCTACCTTGCCCCTTGAGTGTCTTGCTTATGGTGGTGGTTGATTTGCAATTTAACATGTTATGAAGGTTCATCAAGTACACTGGCTCTGGTCCTCTTGAGGGCTGCAGGTCAAGGTCAGCCATTAGCCGTGCCCTGCCCAAGGCCACCTAACATGAGCTACAGAGCAATGTGCAGAGTGCTGCTTCTTGTGCTGTTGATGAAGATGCCTAGGAGAGGCTGAGCTATGAACTGAGCCTGTTTGCCACTAGTGCCAGACCTAGGGCTAGTTAGCAAGAGGAGTAGGGCATGCAGAGGCCAGGTGCTAATTATTTGAAAGATTTTAGAAAATTCAAAACATGAGCCAAGAGAGGCTGTTTGCATGGAAAAGCCACTGGAAATGGCTTGAAAGTTGGGTGGGTGGGGTCTCAGGGAACCACCAACAGAGGTCATCAGCCAGGCTGATGAAAACGCAGATATGGTAGCCACCTGCCAGGTCTGTGGAGGGTAGGGCTCAGCAAAGGAACAATGCCCTCTACCAGCACTTCCGTCTAGAAAAAACTGCCCCTCTAGTTCTTGCCCTGATGCCAGACAATTGAGTTCTTCCTCATGTGTCCCTGGCACCTTTTGAGTTGCTGCCCCAGCATTGGAGCTCTAGTGAATCTGAGTTAGCCTGTGTATAGGCCATTTAAGAGTAACATCTGAGATTCCAGAAGTTTCCATCTCACTCAGCCACAATCCCCATTGTTTTTACAGCCAGGACTTCCCTTTCTAGCACTGGAAACCTGGGCTTGGGGTTCTGGCATGGGGCTGGGACCCCTGGCTTCTCAGGGGGGACCTCCACAGCTGAGATAATCTTCCTGATTTGTATCTGTCACATGGGGTTTGGGACCATCTGGTTTAGTGTCTCTGCCCCTCCTACCAGTCTCAACCTGTCTTCTTCTTTAGATTCTTAGTTGTAGGACTTTCATTCAGCTAGATTTTCAGTGCTCTGATTTATGATTATTCTGTAGTTTAGTTGTAATGGTGATACGATGGGAGAAGTTTTAAAGTACTTCTATGAGATGTCAACTATCTTGACTGGAACTTCAGCAACAATATTTTAAATTCTTTATTGTCAAATGCACATTTCTAGATAACGTCATATTTCTCACTGCAAAGAAAAGGTGGCAACACCATTTAAACTCACCATGCCACAGCTCTTCAGAAACTGTATGTATTGAAGCCATGCAAATCTTTTTGCCTCTGCAGTTCTCTGTTTTTTTATTTCATGCTGATTTATATCCTCACTCATGATGCTGCATCAGCCAGCTACATGCTGCCCATGAGTACTAACTTCACTGACTTCAAATCGTGATTGTGCTTTCTTACTGATGGTTGTGTGTGCAGGACCTGCCTGAAGATCATAAGGAAATGGGAACAATAATTCCTTTTTTGGCCATGTTAAATTTGCTAGTTCCCTGACTGGTAACACAGTGGATAAGGTGCCGGCCTGTGAACCCAAAGGTCCCTAGTTTGATTCCCCAGCCAGGGCACATAACCAGGTTGCAAGCCAGATCTCCAGTCAGGTCCTTAGCTGGAAGCAGGTGAAAGGCAATCATACACTGACGTTTCTCTCCCTCTTTGTCCCTCTCCCTTCCTCAATCTCTGGAAATAATAATTAAAGTCTTTTAAAAAATCTTTGCTAGCCACTTGGAGTTTTATAGCACAAATATAAAACAACACATTTTCTAACCACATCCTCTCTTGAACTTGTTAAGCTATAACTATTGCTTCCCCAGAATGTGAGTCATCTCACTGTG
The DNA here is from genome assembly GCA_004026585.1 of Noctilio leporinus. Classification (NCBI taxonomy): domain Eukaryota; kingdom Metazoa; phylum Chordata; class Mammalia; order Chiroptera; family Noctilionidae; genus Noctilio; species Noctilio leporinus. Next base: position 708 of record PVIW01018383.1, on the reverse strand, counting down.
GCTCAACTCTGCTTTCCACACACCACCACCAGTGTGAAGGACAGGTGAGGGGGTGGTGAGGAGTTTGGTGCCTTCACATGAGGAATGGCCTTCCTCTCTCTGTCACATCTTAAGATGGGTCAGGAGAGCAAGGTATCACTGCACCCATCAGCCATACAAGGCTGCATCATTTGGAGAAGCATATTGGCATTTCTCCAAAGCTCTGGAAAAGAGAGGCATGGCTACCCTAGAACTTAGCTGACTTAGAACCTAGGGAGGAGATGCTGGCATCATCCTGGGTGCCAGTGGTGAGAGGCATACAGAGTAAAGGGACCTGCCACCTCTTCCACCAGGGTGATGTGGGCCTGGCAGCACCATGATTGAAATGAACTCATTGAGAATGAGTTCATGGGCTACCTGATGGTTCAAGCCCTAGAGCCTGTGGTGGACTGTGGATAGCTCAGAGCCCCAAATTCATCCTCTGACTGGCATGAGTGAGAGCTACCCCAAATGAGCATGTCAGCACCATAATTGGGACCCAGGGTCATGCCATCTAGTGAAAGAAATAGCATGCCAGCCAGCAGTTGCAATCCATTCCTCAGGACACCCTCTGGAACCATGGCCTGGCAATGGGCCCCTGGGGTGATCTTCTGCTCATGGGTACTAGACCTCCTTCAGTTGTCTTGTAAATCCCATGTGCAGGGTAGAGGGTCTGGGAGTACCTGGGAG
>PVIW01018382.1:0-11774 GCA_004026585.1 Noctilio leporinus | reverse complement strand
CACCACCATCACCATCTCCACCATCATCACCATCTCCATCTCCATCACCACCACCACCGTCACCACCACCACCACCATCATCATCACTGCCACCACCATCTCCATCTCTATCACCACCACCATCACCACCAATGTCACCACCACTATCACCACCACCACTACCATCACCGTCACCGTCACCATCACCATCACCACTATCACCACCACAGTCACTGTCACCATCATCAATATCATCATCACCATCACTGTCACCACCATATCCCTTATGGCCTCTCTTTACAGCCTTCTGGCATCCAGTGTGTTCTGCAAACATGTCAGAGAAGGAGGCACGTTGGTAAGATGGAGAAGAGAGGTTATTAAACAACTTTATGAACTAACATAAACTTGTTTGGACTGAGGGTTAAAGCTATGATAAAAATTGTCAGTGTTTGGGGGGAATGGGTGGGTGGGTGGGGGGACAGAGGGGAGCAAAAAGGGGATGGATGTAATACAACAACAATAAAATAAAAAAAAAATAAAAATAAAAATAAAAATAAAAAAATTGTCAGTGGTGTAAAAGGCAGACCATGAAGAAAGCAGAGAAGTCTTAGCTCCCCAGCCAACCAGCACACAGCTCTCCCCTCCAGCCCCGCCCCTGGCCCAGGAGTTCCCAGCCAACCAGCACACAGCTCTCCCCTCCAGCCCCGCCCCTGGCCCAGGGCCCTGGGGCCTGGCTTTGCTGCGCTGCCGTCTGATTTCTTTGTGGCTCCTTCTTTGCGGCTCCTTCTTTGCGGCTCCTTCTCGGCTCCAGAAAGCCAGGCTTCCGACTCCCCCGGCAATGGCTGCTCCTCAGGGCCCTGCTGCATCGGCGTGCCCGGGTCGATTCAGAATGACTACGTCCTAACAGTTGGGAGCTACAGGGCGCCCCTGTCATTGGCGAGTCGCGGTGGCTGCAGGACAAGGGGCCGGTTTGCAGAACCCAGCTCGGACAAGCCAGAGGCCTTTGTGTTGAAAGGGCACTGCTGCTTGCTTTCGCGGTGGCCCCGGAGCGGTGCCAGGACAGTGAGGGGCCGGCCAGCGCGCTCCCCGTTCAAATGGGACAACGCGTGTTTCCCTCTCACAGCCCTGATCGGGGCTCAGCGGCCTTGGCTCCCCCAGAGAGAGGGAGGGGGGAAGAGAGAGAGAGAGAGGGAGGGAGAGGGGGGCCCAGGCGAGGCCCAGGCCGCTGCACCGACCCTGCTTCCTGACGCCCTCGCACGCGCTGGGGACGCGTGTTCACTTGCGAGCACAGACTTCCAAACCATCAGCAGAACCTTCCATGGGGGCAGGGACTGACTTAGCACTTAAACATGAATAATGTGCTTAAAAGATACAGCAATTAAACCAACGTTGTTTTGGAACGGGTCGTTTTGTCTTCATTCAAGGGAGGAGGGGGTCTTTGTTCTCTGAACTAAAAATTTTCACACTGTCGGGTTTCCTTCTCCTGCGGACCCCAAGGCCTCTGGCGTCGTCTTTGTGAGGCGCTTTTGAAGTAAATGCGTATTTGTACAGGAAAATTAGGACTGTTGCGAACAGATGAATGACTGGTTCTCTGACACGTGGTTACCGAGCTATCACAGCAGAAGCCACGGGGAATCCCTGACCCGTGGCACAGTACTGGGGCAGCCTCCTAGCTCCTGAGTAACTCATGGCAAGCTCTGAGGCAGTCGCTGGTCATAACCTGGAAACATTCACAGGGAAAAGAAGGATCATTGTTACTAGCCATAGCGGATGAAGGAACCCAGCCATCCATGGGCCGCCTGGGGGCTCCCCCTGGCATGCGGGGCCCCACGTGGGCCTGGGAACTGTTGACATGGGGCCTTGGTGACAAGGTGCTCCCTCTGCCCAGCCAGGATGGAACAGCAGCTTGGAGGGGCTATGCACTGCGAAACTGGGGGGAGGTGGGATACGATCTCTACCCCTTGTTTTACCTGCTGGGCTTCTGAGCAAGATGATGTTTAAAGGGCACTTCTGTACAAATGTTTTTTATCCTGGCTGATGGCACAGCAGATAAGACGCTGGCCTGCGAACCCAAGGTTGCTGGTTCGATTCCCAGCCAGGGCACATAACCAGGTCTCCAGCCAGGTCCCCAGCTGGAGGCAGGTGAAAGGCAACCATACATGAATGCTTCTCTCCCTTTCTTCCTCCCTCCCTACCCTTCTCTCTAAAAATAATAAATGAAATCTTTTAAAATACTTTTTAACTGACATTTAGTGCTGGAAATAGAAAGGGAAGTGTGGGGAAAGTACGTCAGAGTAAGAGGCCTGACTGACATGAGCCCTGGGAAGTGGGTGCTTGTGGGAAGAGGAATCCAGGGCGGTGGGCCCCCACCTCTGCCAGGCTCAGGGTGGACCTGACATGGGTGACGAGGAGCAGAGACAGGAAATGCACACAGACAGAACTCACTCTCTCCGGAATCAAACTTCGCTCCTAGATATATCAAGCTATTTTATCTATTTTTTCCTTAGCAGACGCATTTATTCCTATTGCCATGATTTATGAATTGTACGTATGGACTGGGCTGGGCTGTGAGGTCCAGGAGTTTGGCGGAATGCTGGTCTAGGGGACACTGTGGGGTGTCCTGTGGGTGGGGTTAGCCTTGGCCAGCAGCTGACTTGAAGTGAAGGGATTATCCCCCCACAGTGTGGGTGGGCTTCATTCAGTTAGATGAAGGCCTTCAAGCAAAGCACTGAAGTCTTCATCAAAAGGAGGAATTTTACTTCAGTATCACAGTTCTTGGCCCCCCATCATAAGTGTGTATGAGCCCATGCATGTGCGTGTCCTACTGGTTGTCTCTCTGGAGAACCCCAACTGACACACTGTCCTCCCGGAGGAATTCTGACCCCCCTGAAGCTTGTGCTGTGACTGAGAGGCCGTATGGTGCAGGCTCAGCCCCAGCTCTACCCCTTTATGCTTGGAGCCATACCTTACTCCTCCGTGTCTCGACAGGACCAGGACTGACACTGCAATGGAAGTCAACGGATGCTCACGGCATGGACTTCTGCTAAGGCTTAGGAACGCTGCAGTTGGTAACCACAAGTAGGCTTTTCAGCACTTACCATGTGACAGAAACGAAACGCTTTTTCACGTGACTGTTTTAGTCCTCTCTCAGTACCTCCGGGTAGCACTGTCATCCCCGCCTTATGGGCAGAACACGGATGCTGGAAGGGGCTAAGCAACTTGGCCACGTTCGTGCAGTTGGCCACGTTCCTGTGGATGCAGCCGCTGCACCCACAAAGGGGCCTAGACACGGCCCCACGTGCAGAGAGTGCGAAGCTGACAGCCAGACATGGGACACAGCATGGGCTTCGGTTCCTCTTTTCCAACATACCGCCAGCCGCAGAGTTGGGCAGGCTCTGCTCTGAACAACCTGAAAATAGGATTTGGGCTGGCAGAAGAAGAAAGGAATAAAGAAAGAAACTTCAAATGATGGAAAGAAACAAAGAATCAGGCTGGACAGCCCCCCAGAAGCGTGGAAAGAGCCCCAGCAGCTGCGGAGGGGCTGGGGGCGCGGCCGGCCGGCTGGTGTGGGTGGGGGCACAGCCAGAGGCAGGGCGAGCCCAGGGCACCCAGCTGCCCAGCTCAGCGGCCCAGCGGGGGGACGTTGATGGCATCACTGTGTACCTGATGCCGAAGGAGCTAAGGCAAGCTGCGGATTACTTTTTAATAAAAGTAGCTTTAGAAACGGTCTCTGTCGCTCATCCCTATGGGCCGCGTCCACTGGAAACCCTGCCATTGCCGTGAACTGAAAGAGAGCTCCCACTGTGCTTGAGCCTTCGTCGGGGCGGAAACTCCTCCAGCTCAAGGAACCAACAGCACGCCCCGGTGAAAACGCAACACCCTTCCGTGACTCACCAGCCCTGATTTCTTTGTGGCCATCCATGTTCCCGTTCACACATGACAGGTCCATGTCAGTGTGCGGCCACAAATGCCTCATCAATGCCTACTATGTGCTCTCCCAGGTCCCTCGGGTGTTGGAGGGACGCAACGACCGGAGAAAAAGTGCCCCTTCCCTTTAAGGGTGTGGAGAAGTGAGATGCATCGCATCACACACGTGTGGCAGATACACGCACCCTCGCAGAGAGCCAGCTGCGGTGGTCCGGTGCGCACCATGGCTGGTGCAGGAAGGCCCAGCAGACACAAGGCTGCCAACAGAAGTACAGAAACTTCAGTCCCCCGCACAAGATGTAACTAAACCACAAGCCAACATGTAGAGTGTGAAACGCTGCCTTTCCACCCCAGTCCCAGGCTTCCTCCTGCTTCCCACAGAGGACGGAGCACCTGGGTCTAGGGGTACCCCTTATCCAAAAAGGTTCACGAATCTTGTTTTACAGATGAAGCTGGGTCCCAAGGATGCAAATCAAGGTGTCAGTTGCTACTCAGATGACCAAGCCAAGATTCCAACGGACCGCTGGACCCTAGGACTGTTTTCTTGCCCACTGCCTGCCTCCGCATCTGCCGCGTCTCCTGGCATCGTCAGGAAAAGAGCTAAGCCCGGGCTGGGGACAGACAAGGTGGCATCCGCCACTGGCCTCAGTGGAACAACCTCATGTCCTCCAGTAGCAGCCAGAAGGGCTTGCACATCCCCTGGCAACATCCCTTTGCCCTTAACAGCCACTCCCTCGATGACCCTCTCCTCTGGCCAGAAGAGGAAGAGGAAATGGGTCGCCCGCAGGGAAGAGAACCTGGTGCATGGTCTCCGAGCGGCTGAGCGGTGACGGAGGTGAAGAAATCCGTCTCATCGCCGAGGGGCTGGGATCAGCAGGACACATGGAGAGCTACTGAAGGCGTGGTGTGCCTTATGGCTCAAACGCTGAGTCGGTGTCCTTTTACACAGCGCCTGTTACCTGGGAGCGGACTTCCTGAGCAGGCGGCGTTGTCAGAAAATGGGCTCTGGGCTGATCGTAGCACATCCAGGCTCCCCAGTCTCCTGGGTTGAGGAGGCGGGGTGGGTGCCTACAGCAGCGTGAAAGGTGCAGGAGGGCAGAACGCACTAACCCTAAAACATGTCACTTTAGCATCAGGGTTGTTTTGAGCTGAAAGCAATTGAGAAGGAACAGAAACAGGAAAAGATGCCACCAAGGGACATTATTTGATGACTTTGTAAACCTTGGTATAATTTTTACAACTTCCATCTATATCTTTAGTGCTTCTTTCTATGTAATTTTGTTTTGAAAACTGTTTGGACTCATTTTCAGCTAGTGACGTTAACTTCATTTACTTAACCCTTTTTTGTGCTCCATTTTGGTTGTCTTACGTATTTTATGGATAAATATTTTTACTATTTAATGTTACTGTCATAATTGAAGCTGTAATGAAAAACATGTACAGTCTGAATGTGACTTCTCAGAAGCATTAAGCTTAGGTTTAAATTTCTGACCTAATAATGTATAAAATAATATGAGTATATGAGTAAAACCCTTGTTAACAGGTGACCCTGGGCCCCTGACAAGGTCACAGTGGAGAGAAGGGCAGAGAACTATATGCAGCTTTGTTGACTCAGCTAATCCTGCCATTATTCAGATAGTGGAAAGCTTTAAAGATTGAAATGAAAAATGCGGAATGCTCTAGGTGGGCATCGTGATTCATGCAAACTTCAGTGATGTCCAATGACTTCACCCTTCACAACCCCCTTTCACCACATATGCCTGTAATTCTGCACAGGCCTGACAGTACACAATCAGTACAAAAGAAAAGTAACTAGTTAAAACAGAGTTCAGGAAGGACAAATACCATATGATCTCACCCATTACAGGACAATAATAAACAAAACTAACAACAAGCAGAACAGAACCAAATACATGAATACAGTGAATAGGCCTTCAGTGGTCAGGGACAAAGGGGATGGGGGAGGGGGGAGGTAGAGACAGGGAAGGGGAGCAGTTTAGACAAGAACCTAGTATAAAGGAACCATGGACATGGACAACAGGTGGGATTGACTTTGGGGGGAATGGGTGGGTGGGGAGGGGGACAGAGGGGAGCAAAAAGGGGATGGATGTAATACAACAACAATAAAAAAAAAACAAAAAACAAAAACAGAGTTCAGACTACTTTGCTTTCTTTAAAGAACTGAAGGAAAAATTCTCCAAATCCACCCCCCCAAAAAAAAAAAAAAAAAAAACAGATAGAGAAAGAAAGAAAGCATTAAAATGCTAAACACCTCCCCTCTCATGTTTTGGCATTAATAACACGAGTAACCAACTATTTCAAAAAATGTTTTTTTAAACATCATTTTTTTCACCAGTTTGGTTTTGGGCCAGTCTCCCTGCCCACTGGGCCACCCTCGAGCAGAAGCGGTGACCGCCAAGACGGTGAGGGCTGGTGACAGGCTGCTTCGAGTCGGGCAGAATTGGAGCAGCTCTGTGGATCCAGTTTGCCTCCAGCTCCCCAACCTCCTGCTCTGTGTATTAAAATGGAGAGAAGTTTTTATAGACTGCATTGGGGTGACACTGGCTGATGACACGGAGCAGGTTTCAGGGGTACCGTCTACGACACAGCTGTACGCTGCACTGTGCGTTCACCACCCCAAGTCAAGTTGCCTTCCCCCACTGTCTGCCCCTCCCAGACCTCCCGGCCTCCCCGCCCCCTTCCCTCCTGGAACCACCACGGTGGTGTCCTTGATGACGTGTGTGGTATCCTCGATGAGGTGCGTGGTGTTGTCACTTGACCCATCCAGCCCCTACCCCTTCTCCTCTAACAGCTGTCTGTGTTTGGAGAGAATTATAAAAACATGCAGAAGAAACTAGAGACGCTAAACAAAGAGAGGTTTCTGATACCTTTCCTCTTCCTGGTTGGCTGTCACCATTGAGCGCCACCTGCATGTCTGTCCTTGGGCTGCACGAGTGGCTCTGTGTCCTTCACAATAAATTCTCCCTGTCGCTTCAGACAGCCCAGGCTACTCTGCTACTGACAACCAGCATCCTGGACAGGAAGTACAGGCAAACTCCAGTCATAACACATACCTGTTATTCTGTAAACAAGAAATATGAGAAAATTTCGGTACCAACCAAGAAGTTGAAAGCGCCATGGATCAGCACCAGGGGGAACACCCGTGCGCTCCCGGGCCTCCCGCGGCACTTGCGGTCGGGGGGAGGGTCTGCAGATGAAACCCGGCAGGAAGGTCAAGAGCATCTCAGATCGGACTATTCGTTTTTGTTCCCTTTTCGTTTTGATTTTTCACCATCCAAAGGGATGGAATCTCTGCGGACAGCCTGCCTTCCGTGAGTTTCGCAGCCAGATGTGTCACCGAGGGCAACGCTGATGCTGTCACTTTCGCAAGTTCAGAACGGTCCTTGCCCACACTGGTACATTGTTTTCATCTCGTGGCTTCACTGACTTGGAGGCTACTGGTACAAAAGTTGATAATACGTATTATTAGTTTCCATGGTGTCCAGACAGAGCGCGGCTCCCACCCCGACCCCACGGAAGCAGCTGAGACGGAAGCAAACAGCCTCTTCCTCCTCCTACCGCTGCTTTTCACAGCCGGGGCAGCGGGAAATGCCACCGAGTCTGAAAAATGCTGAGTGATCGCGTCCAAAAAGAGGCAGTAACCTCTCTCTTCAAAAGGAAACTAATTTCTGGGTTCCTTGGGCTCTGTCTTCTATGCATTTTGTCCAAAGTATCCCCAGCATTCAGCCCCTGACTCCGCCCCACACAACGACTTCTGCGCCCTACTTCCCGCCGCGCCTCCACTCGGGTTCTCCGCGGCCTCCTCTTCTCACCATGCTTTGGCCTTGCAGTCTCTTCAGGCTTCCTTTCGATTTCTTCCATGCCGTCCGATAGCTTCCTTTCAAAGACTTGATTTCTAAGAGACGCTGCTAAAGGACGTGTCTACGAGGAAGAGGGAGACACACCTAGACTAGCATTTCCAAGCGCTGTGCCGCCCCTCTCCCCCACGCGGAGATGCAGCGGCCCAAGTTACGGCCTAGTCATTTCACGTGGAAAGAAGAGAGCGCTTTATGGGGAATCTTCCGAAAAGCCTCCTGAGGAAACAGTTGGCAGAGCTGAGTAGTGTGAGCAGCCAACTCATACATTAAGACAGAAATTAGCATTTAAGTCACCTAAACATCTAGGAGGACTGGATTCTTGTAAACGTTCTGCAAGTTGGAACCCGTGTCTGAGAAAAATTTTGTAATAAATCAGTGTCAGAAAATGCAACATAATATTTAAAATTTCTCTTGTGTCTTTTCCCAAAAATACTTAGTCATGAATTATTTAAGTTAAATCTATTTTTGACTGGACACAGGTTTATTTATTTCAACAATAAAATGTCATACATATTCATGCTCTCGGAAAGTCAGGAGTAAATAATAGTGTTGTGTATATTTTAGAAGCAGCTGCCTAAACAAAAGCAAAATAAACAAGCGGGATGACATCCAACTGAAAAGCCTCTGCCCAGCAAAGAAAACTACCAAAAAAAAAAAAAAAAAAAAATCTCAAAAGCAACCTAAGAAATGGGAGAAATGTTTGCAAAGCACATATCCAATAAGGGATGAATATCCAAATGTGCAAGAACCTCATACAACTCAACAGCAAAATAATAATAACCCATTAAAAAAATAGGCCAAATACCTGAACAGACATTTTTGCAAAGAAGACATACAAATGGCCAATAGGTTCATGAAAAGATGTTCAACATCACTCATCATCAGGAAAATACAGGTCAAAACCACCTTGAGGGGCCCCCCCACACCTGTCAGAATGACTGTTACAGAAGGAAAAACACACTGGGGGGAAGTGGGTGGACAGCAAGCTGGCAAAACCACAGTGGGAGCAGTGGGGGTGGGGCCTGAGAACAGGACTAGGAGGGACCATGACCCAGGCGCCCCGCTCTGGGGTGCGCACCCACAAGAATGGAAACCTGTCCCTTGCAGAGACATCTCTACTGCCATGCTCACCGAAACACAATGTGCCAGCAGGGCCTGGGGACCACCTGTGTGTGATAGCAGGTGACCGGATACCGAAGACGTGTGTGTGTGTGTGTGTGTGTGTGTGTGTGTGTGTGTAATGTTACACAGACTCAGAAAATAAGAAAATTCTGCCTTTTGCAACAACATGGTGAGCCCCGAGGACATGATGCTAAGTAACATAAGCCAGACAGACCGGCGCTGTGTGGTGTCCCCTACCTATGGCATCGAAGAGGGAAAAGTCCAAGTTATGGGACAACAGCAGAGAAACAGTCACTGAGAGGGAGGCTGGAAGGCATGGGGAAAGGCTGGTAAAGGGCACATTCGGTCATCAGATGAGAAAGTCACACGATCTAATGTGCAACGTGGCCACTGTGTTTGATAGCACTATGCCAAGTTATTGAAACTGGCTAGGGATGTAGAATGTAAACATCCACACCAAAAAGGAGGCTATAAATAGGTGAGGGACAGATGTGTTCGTTAGCTCTGCAGGGACCCTCTCAATGTACATGCATATCAAGTTATCACATTATGCAACTGAAATATCTTAGAATTTTGTCCATTGTACCTCAATAAAGCTGAAGAAACTGCTACCTAAGTCATATAAAATTTCTTTTGATTTTCAAAAATATTCTGCATGTGTAATGAATGTGTAACCAAGTTCTTCCCAATACCTACCTGTGCATTTATTGCACTTGACACCGGGAGGGAAAGGCTGCATACAAGTCACAGGGGTTCATTAGTCTAGTTGGAGAGACTGAATTTAGATGCACTGAAAGATTATTCAAAATCCAACTTATCCTGAGAACTGTAAAAAGGTCAAGTGGAAATTGCAAACACAATTCCTACAGGATTCAGAGGGGAAAGTCACCGACGTGGACGGACAGGGAGCCTCGGGGGGCGGTGGAGACCAGCTTCACCCGTGGGAGCCTCCCCGGGTCAGAGGCCAGGGGCCCGTGGTGGCTGACGGGCCGGCAGCCGCAGGGAGACAGGAGCAAACTCCCCTGCCTGCGGGTGGGAGGGATGAGAACAGGGCAGTGGATCCAGACAAGGGAGTTTTCAAGGGAAAGAAACTCATCTGACTTTTCCAACAAGGGAGAGAAAAGCTCTTCTACAAGTGAACCAGCTGCAGAGGTAGGAGGGTTCCACGTTCCATTTCACACAGAGCGTGAACCCCGTATCTGCCCAAAGCAACCTTCGTGACACCCAAAAATATCCAGTCATTTCTAAGTTCACACAAAGTATCTAAGCGACCAATTTAATGAGAAGGTGTTATGCAAAAAACACATATAAAACATAAGAATCTCACCCTGGCTGGTGGCGCAGTGGATAAGGCGCTGGCCTGCGAACCCAAAGATCACTGGTTCGATTCCCAGCCATGGCACATGACCAGGTTGCAAGCCAGGTCTCCAGCCAGGTCTCCAGCCAGGTCTGTAGCTGGAGGCAGGTGAAAGGCAACCAACCACACATGGATGTTTCTCTCCCTCTCTGCCTCTCTCCCTTCCTTCCTCTGGAAATCATAAAATCTTTAAAAAGATAATAAATAAAACATAAGAATCTCTGTACCATACCTGTGGTTATTTTCCTCAAGATATGGATAGATTCCTTGAGAACAAATATGTATATAGGCACATATACATACATACATTTAAAAGTTAAATATAAGGAAAGATTATACTGCTGATGTTTTGTTCCTTTTTACGTAGAACTTTTGCGTTTAAAAATCACAAAGCAAAGTGTAACCAGTGGGAAGGCTGCGAATCATTTCCTGGGCATCTCTCTCCCCCTGGACAGGTGTGTGGCTGTCCTTCCAGAGCACCAGCAAGGGCTGTGGCCTGCCGCCACCTCCTGGGGGGCTCAGCGTGGGTCAGGGGCCACCTGGCGCTTCCTGCGCCATCGGGTAAGTGTAGCACTTCTGCCTAGTGACAATTCCACCTGAGGATCTAGCGGTGGGGCAAGCAAAGGAATCACGGGTGAATGGCTGCAGACACAGCTTTTATATTAAGCAGGCACAGGAAAATTACAGCGCAGGATGCTCCTGCAACTGTGAAAACCTCCCTCACGGTTGGCCGGGCGACTGCTCAGAGGAGAGACACTGCGAGAAATGCCGGTGATGTCGTGGGCTCCTCCTTCCTCCCAAATGCGTACCCTCCTTCTTATCTGGTTGCGGGAGCAGAAGGGCAGTCTGCACGTTTAAACCCCCCAGGCTTGAAGGACAGGTCCAGCAGGGCCTCCGAGCCATCCACACGCTGCCGGGCAGGCCCTGGGTCCCAGCCAAGGCCCCGGAGCGTGAGTCAGGCAGACGTCAGTTCAGCGGCACCATCAGCCTCCCGGCAGTGGCCCCCCGGGACGGTGCCCCCAGCCGCGCCCCGGTTCCTGTGGTGGCCCCGCAGGCCCAGTGCGGCCCAGGCGGCCACAGCTGGTGAAAGATTTAAAGCTGGGACTTGATCAGGATGTTTCTCTCCCACAATTTACCCCGCGGGGGCATGACCTAGTTTTTCACGCCCACTTCCGTTGTGCCCTTTCACTTCGGGGAGCTGATCTACCTGCACAATCTACTCCATAAAACGAATGGAAGCAGTTCCAATTTCCCCACCGTAAAATTGGAAAACACCCTGCCATCCAACATGCCCTATAAACCTTCATTAAGTTCGCGCCGTGAGCAGTTGGTATGTATTGAACTAGGCGTTCTCCGCCTCACGCAGCAGAGCTGGCTTCGCCAAGGCTGACGCGGCAGGTAAAGTGGAATTAGGTTATCAGGCTGCAGGCCCAGGAACGAAATCAGGGGTTTGCAAGCAAACAACAGAGGAAGAACAGTTGGGCTCCCCTCCTCCCCCTCCCTTTCCTCTC
>PVIW01018381.1:0-11775 GCA_004026585.1 Noctilio leporinus | reverse complement strand
TGAATATGTAGATTGCTTTGGGTAGTATGGACATTTTAATGATGTTAATTCTTCCCATCCACGAACATGGTATATGCTTCCATTTATTTGTGTCTTCCTTGATTTCTTTCTTCATTGTTCTGTAGTTTTCTGAGTACAGGTCTTTTACCTCCTTAGTTAAGTTGATTCCTAGGTACTTTATTTTTCTTGTTGCTGTGGTTAGACTTTTTGAAAACAAAAGCTAAGACTTGCTGGTAACTTCTGTTTTGTGCTCTGCCACATCCATTCCATGAGGCAGTGGGGTACAGGGCTGCCCACCTACCTTAATTAGATAAGGGCAACATAATATGCTTAATGTCACCCAAACTTGGTGACACTTTTTGGCTTAGATTTCTATTGTTATTATCACATTGTCTTTCAAGCAAGTAAATATTCCACTCACACAATTATCTCAGTACTTGAGGTGAGCATTTCATTAAGGTCTTTCGGTTTTGGTTTGTTTTTGGTGTTTTTTTTTTACAAATTACTCTTTATTTGTAGGAAGAAGGAGGGTAGAATTGAAGACACTTATAAATCTTCCAATAAAGAAACCTATTCATTTGTTTAACAAAAAATTCAAAATTTTATTTAAACATGGGAACTTCTCTTTCCCTCAGAAACCAAACTATGTCTATGTTCCCAACACTGTTTCACAGTGTCATGACTTTTCCTATGATGCTCTCTGACCAGTCTGCCCTGGGCCACAAGTGAAAAACCAGTAAAACCCAGGTTATAAGTTAGCAGCTTCTCTGTGACTCAACCACATGCTGAGAGAGTCTCTAGGCCTTGAGTTGCATTTCTCATACTTTATTAAGGTATATGTTAGCAAGCCTGTCCAACTTCATAGCCTAGAGACTAGGTGGAGCTAACTGCATATTGTTTCGTATCTAGAATCTAGCCACAGTCTTGCCACAATGCTGAAAACTTGACTTAGCTGACCTCCATTGGTCCGCAAAGCCACCCAGTGATGATATCTATCCCATGTGACAAAGCTGAGGCCAGTGAGTGGTGGAGCTAAGATTCTAACCTAATATGCTGATATCCAAGCTCTGTTCAACGAGGACTTGGGACAAAACTGAAAAAACTAGGACTTAAAACCAAAGGGGCAGCTTTCGCAGGAAACCTGCCATGGACTTCTACATCAGCCTGGAGAACCCCCATCCCTTTCCAGAATGTACATTTGGAAGCACCATGTTGACTTCTGAGAGTTTACAGCTGCTTTCTAGAGTGTTTCACCTCTGAGCTAATCCCAAACAGAAAAGAAACCAGTGTCATGAGCTTTGAATGTCTCCTCGTATGCAACCCAGAGTGGCAGTGGTCACGGACCACAAAGCAAATCCCTCTGATGCTTTGTGACGTGGGGCTGGGGGATTTGTCTGTCTGCCTGGCCTCTCACGGCCCCTCTTTGCCTCCCTTGTCAAAGCCATTGACAGCCATAACAGCCAAGACACCCGCTTTCTCCTTGTATTTGTCTCCTTCATGCTTCATGTTCCTCCCTCACGCCTTCTGTTCAGCCAAACTGCCTTGCTCTAAAATGGGTTTTATTTTTTGCCTTTGTCTTCTCTGAAGCTCTCATTACTTGAATCTCTCTTGCTTGCACTTAAGAGTTTATCATAGGTCCCATTTGGCTGCCTTCACTGCTGTCATCCATCTTACGCTAGCAAACACACACTAGCCACTGCCTTCCCCACTCCCGATCTCTCTCATCCTGCTCACTCTTCATGGCTGTCTCGTTCCTAACACGGATCATTTACTGTGGGTCTTTTTAGTAAGCCATACTTTTTCTTCTTGGTTTGTTTGAAATTTTGTTCCCCCCTCAATAATTTACTTTGCCCTTTTCCTTTTTCCCCCATTTTCCCAAATATCTCATTTCCAGTGTTCATGGAGAAAGGTTTGCTAAATGTCTTTTCCACTCCCTGTGCCACTGTTGTTTTCCTGAATCACAAAGTACCTGATTAGTAAGGTGAACTTTGCCCATTGAACTGCAGGTGCAGCTATCCTAGAGAGAAGATGAACTGGATCTTAATTCACCTCCTAAAATCCTATACAGTCAGTATAGCTCCCAAAAAAAAAACATCCTCTTCACCCACAGTGGGCTCACTGGCCCCTGTACTCAGTGGGAAATGTGCTTTCAAGACAGAAAGGAAAAACACTCAAGATGTCCTTTGGCAAAAGCCCTCAGAATGCCACCAATCCTCTTACCTGGTGAGGCTACTTCAGAGCACACTGGCAGGCCACTGTGATTAACACATGAAGAATGCAGACCTGTGGCCTTAAGGAAGCAGAAGGAAAGCAGGAGGAGCACTTTCCCTCCGACATCCAAGCTCAGATCTCTGTACCTGAGCAGGCATAATAGTCTGGGGCAGAAAGGAACATTCTCTCCTCTCCCTGAGGTGGCACCAATCTCTTACCCTGCGGCTACTCTTCTCATGAGAACAGCTTGAAATAATAAAATGCACATCTGTGTTAAGGTTTCATCATCCTGGTTAGAATGTTGGCTCCACCCACTACAACTTCTTAATCCTGCTAATTAATTAGGGGAGGAAATGAGGTCATTGTTACAAAACAAAGTGCCTGGAACATGTAGGTAATAGTCATAAGAATAATCAGTTTGCTTCACCAGGGATGTAGTAGGAAAACAATTTAAAAAGCTGTCCATCACCAACATGATAAAACAATAGTGACAATAGTAACATTTACTAAGCATGTATTGTCAGTCTTCTGAGCACTTCACATGGAGCAATTCATTTTATCTTCACAACAACCCTCTAAAGATAGATACTTTCATTTCATTAATCAAGAAACTGAGGCACAGAGTAAATGTAATAACTTGCCTGAGGTCACATAGCTGGTACGTTGCTGTGACAGGATACAAGAAAGTTGTCTGAATCAAGAGCCATCGCTCTTAGTCAATCTGCTCTATGCCTTCACCTACTCTCCAGCCAGAGGTAGCCCTAGATTTGGCAAGACCCCAGGTAAACATTGGCCTGCTGCTACTTTTTTTTTTTTGCATCACTTAGTTCAAATGTTCTGCCACTGTCAAAGCATTTCTCCCTATCAGAGGCATGTTGGCAACGATTATAAGCATATAATTGAATTCTTATTAACTCATTATGGGATATTTAAAAACCATATTGCTTAAATTAGCCACCTCAACCATTACGCCTTTGAGTTCCATTTGCTCAATGAAATAATAAATCATATGATCAGGACAATGAATAATACTACTTATTGGTTGGAATTTCTCCCAGTGCAAGGGATCAATATCATTCAGTCTTGCCCAGTCTTGAGCTGCTGCCATTAAGTACTGCTGGGCATGTTTTAAGCTTTTACATAGACTCTAGTGGGTATTGGTTGCTTCTTCTCAGTAACTATTTTTTAATATCTAAGTTTGCAAGTCCCATAGATAAAGTTCTCTGAAGCAGAGGACCTACCCTTGTATTGATGATAATTCTTTGGTTGCAAGTGACAGAAAGTCAACTACAATTAATGTAAGCCAAAACCAGAGCAGAGGAAAGACTGACCATACCAAATGTGGGTGAGAATATGGAGCAACTAGAATCCTTGTAAATGATACATCATAACAGAAAACAGGAAAGCAGTGTAGCAGTTTTTTAGAAAGTTAAGCATACACTTACTATGCCTTTCCACTTCTAAGTATGTATTTACCCAAGAAAAATGAAACCATATGTCCATACAAAGACTTGCACCCAAATAGTTATAGCATGATCATTCATAATAGTCAAAAACTGAAAGAAAGAAAAAGTCCAAGTAAGTGGATAAACAGTAGAATACTTAGCATGCAATAAAGAAAGTTATTGATACATGCCTCAATGTGACAGAATCTCAACATAACTATGCTGAGTGAAAGAAGACAGACAACCCTCCACCAAAAGCACAGACTGTATGATTCCACTTGCATAAATTTCTAGAAAATAAAAACTACTCTACAGTGATAGAGAGAAAATAAGTGGTTTCTACTTACACAACTTTCTAGAAAATAAAAACTAATCTCTCATGATAGGGAGCAAATAATAGTTGTCTGGGGTTGGGGGTAAAGAAAAGGATTACAAAAGGAATTGAACAAACTTTGAGGTGTGATAGGCATGTTCATTATTTCGATGTGGTGATGTCTTGAGGTACACATATATAATAGAATTGTTAATTATGTGCACACTTTTATATGTCAACTGAATCTTGTTAAAGCCGGGGCAAAAAAACAAGGGAAAAGATATGAATCACAGAACTATGCACTTTATATCAAAGAACAGATAAAATCAGCAAAAATAGAACCAGAGATTCTAAAACCAATGTGATATGTCCTGTTTCTCAACTCTCCTTTTTTGTCTAGCTGTCCCTGCAAGGTGGCATCATTCCAACCTAATGCACACAATGGGGGACTTGTGACTCTGGAATAACTTCAAAGAGTCTTCTCTCTCCCAGCTCCTGTGTGAAATAGCCCAAACAAGGATTCTAAATGGCCCGCTCTTGTCCCTCAAACCAATCACTGAGCCCAGCTTGAGACATCACTGATCCTTAGGATCAGTGGATGGGTCTACTTACAGAAGAAATCAGATTCAAACAAAGCCACAAAAGGAAATTACTGTGAGCCAAGATGTTGCAATTTTCAATTTTTATCAATGCCACCCTTGTTAAAAGGGCTAAAATATAGGTATTTAAATTCATGCCATTTTTATTGTTTTATTTGCACAAACTTATATGAATGACGCAGAAAGGTCTTCACCCACAATGACTGAGTGATCTGAACTGGGAAGATGTTTTCCTGTTATCTCTGAAGAACAATCTGGTAAGGCTCTAAAGTGGAAAATCCAGCTAAATTTTCCAGCTTCCAGAGCTGCCTTCCTTGCATTCTTTGGCTCTGGGACTACCTCTTTCATCTTCAAAGCCAGCAATTTAGCATCTTGAAACCTCTCTCAGCTGAGGTTGTCATATTACCTTTTCTGTAGTCAAGTCTCTTTTTGTCTGTTGCCTCCCTCTTATAAAAGCACTTGTGATATTTCATTTGAGGTGCACCCAGCTGATTCAGGATAATCTCACTCCATGATTCTTAACTCAATGACATCTGCAAACTCTTACCATGTTTGGTAACATGCACAGGTTCCAGGCATTAGGACCTGGGTATATTTGGGGACTATTATTTATCCTCTCACAGGGGGCTTTATAAACCTTCCTCTAAACTTCCGGAGAAATAGAAGTGGCTGTGATGCAGAATTGCCTTGATGTGCTGTAAAACGGCTCTAGTGTGGACAGAAAGTCCGGCATTTCTCCATCCTCAATTTAGAAGGTCTCCTGGCTCAATCCCCATAGAACAGATGCACGTGTGCTCTGAGGGTGCCACAGAATGCAAGGGGTGGAATCAGAACATTCTAGAGCTGAAAGAGCCCTTAAAGATCACCTCCCCTTGCTCTTCTAACTTAGAAATGAGGAAACTGAGGCTCAAAGGGAAAAGCATGTTAGTTAAGGTTAAATGTATGGTTTAGGAATGATCTGAGGAAAGAAACCAATTTTAAGCTCTTACCACAATACCACATTGCATTTCCACTAGGATATTTGGGAGATGTTTAAGATATGTTCCCCACACTAAACTGTGAGCTCCACGAGAACACAAATGAGGCTTATGTTACAGGTTTATATTATGCTGTTAAAGTTACAGCAAACTTGTTCTATAAAGATTCAGAGTCAATATTTTGAATGTGTGCACCACGTGATCTTTATTGCAACTACTCAACTGCAGCTATATCACAAAAGTGGTTATAAGCAACATGTAAATAAATGGATATGGCCGTGATCCAATTACACATTATTGATAAGGACAATGGGCCAGATTTGGTCTGTGGGTCATAGTTTGCTGACTCCCTGGCACAGGTAACAACCAATGTCAATAAGGAATTGCTGTGTGCCAAGGACTTGACTTATATTAACTAATTTAATTCTTACAACCACCTTCTGCATGTTGGGTATTATTGTTTCCATTTTATGGATAAGAAAACTGAGTCAGAGGAAAGTGGTAATGTGCCAAAGACATATTGTGTGAGTGGGATGAGAGTCTAGACCGCCTCAGTTCAAATTCTGTTTTTTTAACTTTAGACTGGTGGTCCTCAATCCTCACTGCAGTTAGAATTACTTGAGCAACCTATACACAAAATTGATAACAGTACCACACCTCAGACCACTTCAATCAAATTCTCTGGGAATGTGCTCTGGGCATCCAAATATTATTTTTAATTACCCTAAAATTCTCAAATGTTGCCAAGGCTGAAGACTGCCGCTCTGAGCTGTGATGTTTAATTGCATGTTTAGCACAGAAAGGAGGATGAGGAGGAGGGTCATAATGATAGGGCAGGAAGACTAACTGAGTTCAAGACACCATTGGCATTCAAGAACATCCTGTTTTTAAAAAAGTCAATGTACAAGCCCTGGCTGGTGGCACTGTGGATAAGGCGCCGGCCTGCGAACCCAAAGGTCACTGGTTTGATTCCCAGCCAGGGCGCATAACCAGGTTGCAAGCCAGGTCCGTAGCTGGAGGCAGGTGAAAGGCAACCATACATTGATGTCTCTCTCCCTATTTGCCTCTCTCCCTATTTGCCTCTCTCCCTTCCCCTCTCTCTGAAAATAATAAATAAATCTTTAAAAAATAGTAATAATTTAAAATAATAAATAAAATCTTTAAAGATAAAAAAAAATTTAAGTCAACGACTAAAGTTTCAAAATTTACAAAATCGATAAAATGGGAAAGATGGGTAATTTGCATTATAAAAAATATTTTCAGTGGAGTATATGGACTCACTGCAGGGCTCTTTTAACATCTGTTTGGGGATAATCAAGTGCACATCTAGACACCATAAATGCTTGAGGGATTTTTAGGGGTGAGAGCGGACAGGGCTGAGGTTTCAAACGTTAACATATGGGGCAGCCCTGGTTGGTGTGGCTCAGTGGATTGAGTGCTGGCCTGTGAACAAAAGGCCTCTGGTTCTATTCCCAGTCAGGGCACGTGCCTGGGTTGCAGGCCAGGTCCCCAGTTGGGGGCACATGAGAAGCAACCACACATTGATATTTCTCCCCCTCTCTTTCTCTCTCACTTCCCCTCCCTCTAAAAATAAATAAATAAAATCTTGTCTTAAATGCTTGGTGTCACTGCTAGGTGATGATTAGCAGAAATGAAAATCAAGAACATCCCAAATTACAGTGTGGAAATGAGAAGCATGTCCTAATCACTCAGATTTGGGACATGTCTCTTAGCAAGTCTAGCTGCACCTGTATGCTCATGACTATTAAAGAAATTAGCACTGATGCACAATACAAGGAGAGAGAAACTCACGCCTGACAGCTGCCTTTAGGCCTTAAATCCCCACCCTCAAAATGGAAATAATTTCTTCCTGGGCTTTCCTGGGCCATCCTGGTTCTTGGTAGGGAAAGGAGTGAGGGCAGAAAATAGGAATATGTTGTTGTTTCAAATCACTGAAATAGGTTAGATATGTCTCCTATCAAGGATGAATTAATGCTTTGGGCCATTAAAATTCTTGTCATTTTGTCAACCCCTTAAGGGCTTCTGATTTCACATTTAAGCAGGATGGGGAGAGAAAGAGGATAATGTAAAGCCAGTGATAGCTAGAGACAAAGAAATACTCACGTCCTTCCTAGGGACCCAGCAAATAAAACTAAAGGAACCCAGTTAAATTTGAATTTCAGATAAACACTGAACAATTTTTTTAGTATCATTATGTTTCAAATATTGCATGAGACATTCTTATATTAAAAAATAATTCACTGTCTATCTAAAATTCAGACTTAACTAGACACCTTGTATCTTGTCTGGCATCTTGTGTCTTAATCCTTCTCTAACTCAAATCCAATTAAGTCCTTGGTACCAGAACAAAGGCATATTTTGAATGTATGTTTCTTTTATTGCAGTGACTACACCACTGCAGAGGAAGTCATTTGTGGTTCCATTAGCACCATGTCATAACAAGAGAAAATGTTGCATTTCCCAAAGTCCCATGTGTTAAGGACAATAAAAACCAATTATTAGGGGTGCTTCCTTTGTAGCAGTGGATAAGAAGCAGAAGCAAAGTATAGACCTCAGTAGTCTTATTCCAAAGCTCATATGTGAATGCAGCAAAAAAATTACCTTTATAAACATAGTCATAGACATTTCTAGAATCTTCTAGCCCTTGTTTCTCACAACTTACTTTTTCTATACACCTTATTTTCGCATGCCCCAATGCCATCAAAGGCAGATAGCCCATTGAGCCAAATCTCTGTCAACACAACCTCCATAGGACAAATGGGTGGAGAGAGATTGGGGCCCTCAAAGTTGGCACTTTCCCTTATTCACAAGAGACAACAGCCTGGCTTAGTGTTGCAGCTGGGTTCTTCTCCATAACTCTGCAAGGGGGAAAGTCCTCATGCAATTTGGCATAGTTCACATAAATCTCAAGTGTGCTCCAGTTTCCCAGCTGCCATGTGGGGATAATAGCATGGTGAATTAAAAAATCAGAATGAACACGTGGGGTTCCTGGCACATAATAGGTGCTCAATAAATGTAGGTCTCTTAGCACGTGATCAGGGTAAAGCAACTTACTAAGTCTGCATTCCCTCTCCCAAAAAGCTGCCAACCTCACTGCCCTGTGCCAAGTGGCGCCATTTCTACAAGACTTTAGCAGAAAAATTAGGCTCTCCCTTTATTTTCTGCCCAAAGTAGGAAGAGATGAGCTTGCCCATAAATCATCCTTGCTGATGCCTCTATAACCCACTTTGGAGGCAAAGAGAGGCTAGTGGACCTCAGCTAAAAGTGTCAACTTTGCATAGAAGAAAATCTGAAGGGAAAAATGTCACAGAGCAGCATTTTTCTTTATAATGTATGAGTTTCTCACTATCTCATTTTGCTAAAAACGAAAAAGTCCAGACCAGTGTGGCCCCGTTGGCTGGACATTATAATGCAAAGTAAAAGATTACAGGCCAATTCCAAGTGAGGGCACATGCCTATTACAGGTCCCATACCTGGTTGGGGCATGTGAGAAGAAATCAATTGATGTTTCTTTCTCATATGGATGTTTCTCTCCCTTTCTTTCTCCCTTCCTTCTCCTCTCTCCAAAAATAAATAAATAAAGTATTTTTAAAAGAACAAAAACACAGAGCTAGAGCTAGCTTCTGAGAGCGATTGTTATTTATTGAGAATGAAACACATTTCTGTGATGGATCTTTATTCTTTGGAGCAGCCCCACCTCCAAACCACCCCTCCTGTTTCATTAATTCATTCATTTGATTTATATTCACTAAGTACCTACCATGTAACAGTGCCATCATACCAACTGTGGATTTATCCATGAACACAGGAAACCAAAATTCCTGCTTTCCTGAGACTCAGATTCTATTTGTTTTTCAACCTGTCTATCCTTTTTCTGCTTCATTTCATTAGCATGCATTCTGTTGTTTTGTTTGGAAGCAGAAACACAAACCAGTACATTTCTTCTAGAGGAAAAGAATCATCCAGGTGATATGCATTGGAATTTTAGGATTATCTCTATACTCACACCTCAAAATAGATGATAAACCAGTCCAGAGAAACATCAACCTAAGTAAGTTTTTTATTTTCTCCAGGACACTTCTCTAGTGAAGTGACACAAATAATGAAATAAGTATCATCAATTATTATTTGTCTGGGCAAGGGGCAGAGGGGAGAAAGAAAAAAAAATTTAAGTATGCCCCAAGGTGCAATAGATGGGGCACAAATAAAAAGAAACCAGGCAGATAACCAGGAGAACTGCTTGGGTATTTTAAGTTTGCCATTCCTCAGTAATGGTTTATCTTATATGGACTGATGATGTCATGGTTTCATGGGATTCTTTTCCCCTGAAAACCAAGATTAAGTATTTTCCCTTCTGCCAAATACACACAAAAAGCAGGACACCAAAATGGGATGTACGCAGTGGGGAAGAGAGTCTATTTCCTTCCCATGATGGGACCTCTCAGCAAGTAAATATTGATTACATTTTTCTGGTGCCTCTAGCTTTTATTTCAGATACCACTGTCTGCTGCCAGATAGGAATTTCCCCCATCATCTCCACTGGCATATCAGATAAAACGAGGAGGAAATTTTCTCTAAAGCGCTCTAACAGAAGAAGGTACTTTATAATTATGGGCATTTAATTCACATCACCAATACTGGTGTCCTTGGGAAATGACAACAAATGTCCAGCCTGAAGATAATTCTTTACCTGCTGCCACTTGAACTTCAGGAAAACAGAGCTCCAGACCTAACCCAGAAAATAGGGGGGAAAGCCAGAATCTGGTTGACTGTTATAAAGCATGCCAGACTCCTGGATGCAGCCTCAGGGATCTTATGGATAGCAGAGGGGTCACTGGTAAGAAGATGGCAGAGGTGTTATCCTGAAATTGACAGGGGCTGCTGATTAATCCTTCAGCCCCCTGCATGGTGTTACCACTTTTGCCAGCAGGTTGGAGGGTACACACTGTCAAATTCTGCCTTAAGCAGAAACACATTGCCAGGAAGACTTATGCACACGACCCACAGAGCTCATCCCCTGACACCAGTGTTGTGGTTATGAGTGGGAGAGAGGAATAAATGTGGAGAGTCTTGGCCCCATGCTCTTCACTAAAACCTCCAGCTGCAGAGCCTCAGTGCCTGCCAAGCTCCAAGTGTTCAAGGTAAAACTGCACAGAAGTAGAAATTCAATGGGAAGAGTATCCCTGCCTTGGGTTGGTTTCCCTTGGAAGCAGATCCTGAGACAAGAACTTAATGTTATTTATTTGGGAAGTGGTCTTGAGAAACTTGACTAGGGGAGAGAGAAAGGGAGACAGGAATGGGAAAATAGCCACTGTGGCCTATGGTACCCCCCAAAATCACTGCTCTGGATAGCCAGAGCACAGTCCCAGTGGGAGCCCCCAGAGAGCACTGTGGAGCACACACCTTGGAACTGTTTCACAACCTGGGGCTGCACACATGCAATATTTATTCACTAGCTCCCCATCTGGCATTGGGTGGCTTCTGGGGATATCAGTTCCTTGGCACATCCAAGTTGAAGCAACGGGAGGTGGGTAAAGCACTGAGAACATCTACTATGGCTGCCATCCGTGTATCTGGGGATCCTTTGTCAAAGTTCTCTGTGCATATGTTGACCCACAAGTCATAATTTAGCCTGACCAAAAGAACCCTCCTTTGTACTGTGAGAAGACATGAGCTACTTAAACGTTCCAGCTAAATCTTTTTAAGTATCACATATGAAAGAGTAATGCCTTACCCACACACTGCATAGAGTTAGCATGAATGCAATTATATCACCACACCTCCAGCCTTGCTAAAACTACTTAGTGACTTCCAATAGCTCTGAAGATTAAAGCTAAAACCCCTTATGTGGTCTTCAAGGCCTTGTGTGGTCTTGCTCTCTTTCCATACAAAATTCCCTTCTCCATTGACCACTTATTTTAAAATTTTCATCCAAGGATAAGCTTATTTATTCTAGAGAGAGAGGAAGGGGCAGGGGAAGAGAAACATCAATTTAAGAGCAACATCAGAGGGAGGGAAGATGGCGACAGAGTAGAGAGCAGTGCTGATGGTGTTCTCGAGTACCAGAGCAGCTAGAGGACAGGATAAGGAGCGTGAGAAGTCTTCAGGACCCTAGGGATTGGAACGGACAGCATCTGGACACAGGGGAGCAGAGCCCAGAGGCAGAGGAGGCCAGCGGGACAGTAGGTGAGGCGTTCCCGACCGACCGG
>PVIW01018380.1:0-11776 GCA_004026585.1 Noctilio leporinus | reverse complement strand
TAACAACAACCAAAACAGAACCAAGTATATGAATACAAGGAATAGGCCTTCAGTGGTCAGGGGAACGGGGTAGGGGGGAGGGAGAGGTAGAGGCAAAGATGGGGAGCAGCTTAGACAAGAACCTAGTATAAAGGAACCATGGACATGGACAACAGGTGGGATTGACTTTGGGGGGAATGGGTGGGTGGGTGGGGGGACACAGGGGAGCAAAAAGGGGATGGATGTAATACAACAACAATAAAATTTTTTAAAAAAATCTTATTTCCTAAATACATGCATGTCTCCATTTAAATGTATGATAACTTAGATTTTCATATTTTTCCGTGAAATTCACATTCACATATTCACATTTGGCTTCCCACTACATAATATGAAGGTGGAGGCCATGTCTGTTTTCTTTACCAATGGAGACTTTCAAACTCCCTGATTGACTTGTCAACATTTAATCAAGAAAAGAATTAAACCAAGAAACCAATCTTGGCATACAAGATACCCAATAAGAGAACAGATACAAATACATGGCTCTTCCTGCCTCAATGGGACTGGATAAAAATTGATTAGAGACCAGCAAAACTAAAGTTGCAAATAGAAATATTTTGCTGAGTAGATATAATCAAGGTCGTGCTTGAAAATATCAACTGCCCAACTTTATTCTGCAGTGAAAGGAGAAGAATGGCATCCAAAGTAAGCAGGACTGGGAACAGGAGGAGTCCCCTACTGCTTTGAAAAGAGGGCAAAGATGAGAAAGGGAAGGGGGAGAATCCTAAGGACTGACCAATAAGGGTTCCAAGAGTTTTCCCTTCCATAGTCTCTCCATAAGTGGACATTTGTATGCATTATCCACACACATGGATAACATGAGAGTTAAGCAGCCAATCAGTGTCTTTACTGAGTGTATATTATCTTCAACAAAAAAATCTCAATCTTTGCCACTGGCTTAAAAGCCAATAAGAAATATAACAGGTACATAAGCAATACTATAAATTAATAAAATATGTCAAGTATTTTAATATTATACTTAAGGGTCTGCACAGTGCTTTCATGTGAGGATCTCAATCAAGGTAAATTATGTTCAATGCTACACATTGACATAGCAGTGACATAATTAAATTACTATAGAAGCATTGTTTAGGGGATCCTTTATGCTTAAATTTTAAAAAGTTAAACACATATATAAAAGGAATCCAAACTAACCTATCAGATTCGGGTTATGTGTTAATGAAAAGGATATTCTTGTAGTTAGGGATATATTTTTATTGAAAACATGTGACATTTAGTCTTTTTTCTCTGGATAATTAATCTAGGCAATGCTTGTTTAAAGATAGAGCCTCTGTTTCAAAGCAGCTGGCCTGCCTTAGTAGGTGCTGACATTTAGTGTTTCTAATACAAGAGATTTAGACATTGGTGCCTTCATTTCTACCATGTTTTGGACAAACTGAGAACTTCCATTTGCATCTTTCCAATTTAAAGCTTAACTGCTTTATTTACTGGTGTAATCCCCTAACAACTGACTCAATTTCAAGAATTAGAAAAAATTGGTGTACATAAATTTCAGGTAAACAGAACATTTTTCCTTTGTGATTTATCTGTTACAGCAGCAATCACATATGACTACCTGCACAGATGTTTTTTACACCACCCTACAAATAATCTCAGCTGATAAGCAGAGAGACTGGATCTTCTGTAATGATGTCTTGAAATCATTGTGACTATGGCAGCTCCTCTTCACCTACATATTTGTAGCTGTTAATTATGATAAACTATCCTTTTTTGTCCCAATGACTTAAAGCTCAAATTTATCCATCTGCCCATGTTACTTTTCAGCTTCTTTGTTATCCTTTTAAAGTAGTCCTAAAAGCTAATCCCAAAAGGCACTGTTGTTGATTTAGCTGTGACAATATTTTTTAATATTCTTTTCATTTTACTATAATTTAGAAATGTTAGCTGCAAGCTTAATCTTATTGCATAAAAATAATTTCTATTTCCTAAACATATATACACACAGAAATACTTATAAAACTGTAATGACACAGATACTTCTGGACTTAGTCATACAATAGTTAATATTTAGTTCAGTTTGCCCTAAAATCAAAATGGCATGCAGATAAGGAAGTAATACAACTGAAAAATAAAAGATATATGTTATTTAACTTCTTCTGTTGTCAATAATTGAAATCAATCTCTTTAATCTTATATTAATTTGGAAAGGAACAGTAGAGAATATTTATTGCATATCTTCAATGGATCAATCTCTATACTCAAATATCACATATATTTACTTTTTCAATTATTCTTACATTATGGCAAGGTAAAAATTATTGTTCATAGTTTATAGAGATAGTGAAACTAAGGCTCAAAGAATGTAAAGGCCTAAAAAATATATCAACCTTGTAAGTAGCATACCCAGGCACCCTCTTGGAATATAGTGTCCAAAGGCAGCAACAGAGAGACAAATCTTCATAACCTTGGACTTCTTTCATAAGAAACATAAAACATTTGCCACCATTCTCCATTTGAACCCTCTTGAAATACTCAAATTTCAAAATGTGTTCACATAAAAAATATGAAATAGTAATGATCAGTCAGCCCAATGTATTAAAAAAGAAAGGAAAATATTTTTAAAATGCATCCTGTAACCCAAAAGATCAAGTTCAAGGCAAAGTTATGGCCTGACAGTTTCACTGGAGGTTGGAAGGGACAGCTGCATTCCATGTAAATTTGCTAACCTTCATAAACTTTCCATCAACAAGGTTCTCTCATCCTCCTATTATTTCTGTGCAGCAATTAATCAACAGCTGTTGAAACATTATAAGCATGCTTGTAATTTGGGGTAAAATTAATGATTGCTTATCTATTAAAATGCTGAGGGAGGCTTTGTTTCCCAGCCTCAGTATGAACTTGCTGATTTATTCTTCAAATCAATTACCCTCCTGAACTCCCTTGCCTCTTGCCTGTTGGCTAAGAGCATCCCACACCTCATGCTTTCCCTAAATGAACTTGTGACATACATAAGACCAGGTCTGCCTTCTTGGTCATGTGGGTGTGTAGAATGCAAATTTATTTTAGTACAGTAAAAGATACGCTTATTTAGGAAGAGCAATATTTTATTTTATTATCTTATCTGAAAGTAATTAGTGTTATTTTTTAGAAATAACACTAATATATTCATAGTGTTATCATGGATGCTATGAATCAATGACTCAAACATCAGTGAAAATGTTATATCTTATATAAAAATAAAATTCAAAAAAACAGTGAAACTAATTTGAATGGGTTCATTTCTCATAGGCTAGATTTTTGTTATTGTTGTTGTTGTTTTGCAAACTATTTCATGATTTACTTAATATCTGAACCTGTTAATGACCTAAGACATAAGCCCTGCCAAATGTCCAGCAGAAATTTCATTTCAGAGCCCTGGCTGATGGCACAGTGGGTAAGGTGCCAGCCTGCAAACCCATAGGTCTCTGGTTGGATTCCTAGGAAGGACACATAACCAGGTTGCAAGCCAGGTCTCCAGCCAGGTCCATAGCTGGAGGCAGGTGAAAGGCAACCACATGTTGGTGTCTCTCTCCCTCTCTGCCTCTCTTCCTGCCATTCTCTCTAAAAATAATAAATAAAATCTTTTAAAAAATAAATTTAATTTCAGTAAAGTGGACATTTTGGCAGTGGTGTGTTTTAAGCTCAGTCAAGACAAGCATTGGGCTTCTGCTTTGATGCCCAACAGTCATGACCCAATTCACTCTCATCCACTAGGTTGAGAAGAGAACACCTACCTTCTGCTTCCTCAGGCTCATTTTAGAAAATGTGCTGAATTACTTCAGTCAATAATTAGGTTGTTTTTTGTCTATTTTTTACTTTTTTACCATCATGATGTATAATAATCATCAAGGAATAAAATGATCTCTTTAACTTAAATTCTGAAAAGCACAAGTAGAACATAGAGACAAATGTGAATCATTACTATACCATCTACACTACCGTCCATGCCCTACTGCATTATTATTACTTGTTACTAAATCAGGTACAGTAATAACAAGTATTCAGTTCATCATGTTTGCAGCCTAATAGCTCATGCATATATACACTTCAAATCACTTATCCAGGGAACTACCCATGAGGCAACTCTGAATTAAAACTACTACTGTTCAAACAAATTTCAGCCCACTGCCCACAAACCAATAAGCCATTTCATTAATTGTATTTTTCAACTTAATTATATATAAGAAGAAAAAGAACAGTATCATAATTTTTTTTTTTCAAAAATAGAAACAGCCTTTGCTATGAGGATATGAAACACATAATTTGGAGTGAATAAAGATTTTCATTATAATGTACTACAGATTTCCATTCTCTTCTATCTGTATGAAAACTCTCAGTTCTCAATCTGACCAGTCTCTTTTTATTCCTTCAGGGTGCAACAAAATATTTATTCATCTACAAGGAAGCAATATTTTTCTATAAACTACACCTAATATATTAGTAATAATGATGTGCCCCTTCAAACAAATTACAAACTGATGTTACTGTTCTTACCAATGGCACACAAAATAATAACTCCCTGTAGGCCAATTTGCATATGAAATGTAATATTTAAAGCCAAGTTACAATTAGCACTTTATTATGGAACCCTGTGATTGTATTACACTAAAAGCTATTTATACTTGCTACAAAGATTTTCATTTATGAAGAAAGTACACTATTAGATTTGCCATTACAACAAACCAGCCTGCATTCAATTACTAACAAACTCAATGACCAGAAGTCATCGTTTATACTTAAGGAGTCAGAAAATATAGTACACTGAACTCCCTTTCAGTGTGATGGTGGAGAATGAACAAGGATGGCAGCTAAGCAATTATGTATTTAAATTATAAATGTAGTGACACCATACACATACACATGCTCCCAAAATACAAATTTTTACCAGAAAAAAAAAAAAAAAGTAGAACTGAAGGAATAAATTTGAGTAACCTCAATCAAAAAAGCAAAAATAAAGAATACTACTTGATTTTCAAAGTGTATGCTTTACAAATTAATAATATAATAATATTACATGTGTTGGGTTTCATCACAAAAATTTATAAAACTAGATTATAAATCATGCCACCAGTACTTCCACAAAATTGAAAGTCATATAGCCTGTCTGTGTATTTACTAAGACTGACTGTTCTCACTATTCTCCCAAATGTTATGCTTTTACTTTGCTAGAACCTATTCTTCATTTCAGATGATGGAAGACTGGTTCTTAGTAGCAACTGACTAATTTTTTATATCAGTTAAAGAGAAGTATATTTCCCAAATGTTCTAATTGTCTACATCTTATGAAAGAAGGCTTATAAGTTTTATGTTGCTTAAAAATCATAAATATGCCCTTCAAATTAACTTTAGTTTAATTAATTTTTATGTTTCACCTCTACATGGAAAAATAAACAAACTGAAGGTGAATACATTTACATTTCTGGTTTGGTTTATATAATAATGTGACAGAGTAGCCTGATATATTAAGATAGTCCAAACACCCAGAAAAGCCATAGAGATGTTCACATAAACCAATGCACACATACATCTTGTATGCACATACAGACATACATCCATACACACTCACATATTCCATTTAAATGACTCTTAAAGAAGATGTTGCACGTGCAAACCAAAATTCCATTTAACAATGATCTCAGAGTCTTTAAGCATCTATTAACAATCAAAGTTCCATTCTTCTTTTTCCTTATTTCAGCTTGGTATTTTGTATACTAAGAATGATACAGTCCCTCAATCTTCCTCATTCTTTCCCAGCATAATTTTACCCCTCCCCCAATTTCAAATATTATTAGTCAAAGTACCGAAGTAAGCTGTGGAGGATGGGAGATACCCTTCTAAAGCAAATTCTATAAATAATGTGAGCTAAATTTTGTTCTGAGATAAGTACCAAGATTTACAGCTGCCATCAGCAAGAAGAATGGGAGCTGCACAAGAGAGAAAATGTTCTCTAGTTATATTTTTATAGTGAATATAACACTACAAAGTAATAGAAATTACAGCTTCCTGTGAAGGGGTTAGCGCTGACTTTAAAGTTATAGTCCTTGCTTCCTACTGATTTGGGTCACAACCTGAGACAAGTCATTGAACTGCTTTGTGACTCGATTTCTCAGGTACTAAATTGGCAGAAATTCCATCTGACATATTTCTAAATGCAACACAGTAAATATTATATAGATAATGTAGGTATGTTGGGTAAAGACATGTTGGGTTCCAGAGTCAAAAAAATGACAAATCTGCCCTGGCTGATGGCACAGTGGATAAGGCGCCAGCCTGCAAACCCACAGGTTGCTTGTTCGATTCCCAGCCACGGCACATAACCAGGTTGCAAGCCAGGTCTCCAATCAGATCCAAGGCTGGAAGCAGGTGAAAGGCAACCATACATTGATGTTTCTCTCCCTCTCTACCTCTCTCCCTTCCCCTCTTTCTAAAAATGATAAATAAAATATTTTTTAAAAATGATGAATCCATCCAATGTTCGCATAGGCTTGATGCCAGTCTATCTACCATGACTTAAGAAATAGGAAGCATTTAATATCCCAGGCTAAAAGAAATTGGCATTTTTATTAATTCAAGTTCTGCTGTGCAGTATTCGTATTTAATAAGGTATTCCTTGTTGTTGACAAAGTCACATTAAAATATTTATTTTAAAGCTCAAAATTAGAAATCACCAATACCCAACTAAACATATTAGTACTATGTGGACGAAATACTATTAAACTTACCATTTAAAAACATCACTTTTATGGGGATCACATTATTAACAAAAGATAAATAAATTCAAGATTTTCATTAGGCAGATATTTTCCTCCCTCTTTTATTATACATGTTCAGTTCAGTAGAACAGAAGGAAAAAAAGGTGTATGCTCTCAGCACATCATATGTTTATTGGTACTGGGCTTAAAGCTGGTGGTCAAATAAGCTTGAAACTCTCAGGAGTTTTCTGATTTCCTGATTTCCTGGAATCCTGGAATTAGATCCTAAGAAATCCTTGATAAAATTCTCTCATCACCCAGGCTTTGATTTTATTTGACAGAGCTATAATTGGAGGCAAAAGTCTCAATAAGACTATTTTCTCAATTGGCTTTATCATAGTAGTCCTCAAAAACACAATTACAGATTGTTACTATTTTTTTTTCTTTTACTCCTTAAGAATTGTGAAGAAAAAACTACAGTGCAAGTATATAACTTACAATTTTTTATTTATTATTTTTAGTGAAAATGACAGGGAGGTAGGAAGAAGGGGAGAGAAACAACAATGTATGGTTGCCTTTCACCTGCCTCCAGCTGGGGATCTGGCTGGAGACCTGGCTTGCAACCTGGTTATGTGCCCTGACTGGGAATTGAACCAGCGATCTTTGGGTTCACAGGCCAGCGCTATTCCACTGAGCCACCAGCCAGGGCCACAAGTATATAATTTAAAATGGATTGTTTTACTCTAAGAATAACTCACAGGCAACAATCAGCATTTTGTCATGGTCTGACAATTTAAATATGTGTCCTTAGAGTAAAAAATTTTGAATAAAACATTTTGAATCTTCATAGTCTATTACAGTGTCTGGCCCATGTGTGAATGAGTAAAAGTGTACTTGTCAAGAGTGTAATCCATACCAAGTTAACAACACTGATAAAAGAGCCCAGAAATCTGGGAGAAGCTTGATTCTTAGTGGTGATTCCATTATGACTTTGAGTTCAAATGTTATCTATTTTATTCATATTCATTCAAGTTAAGTCCATTCCCTTTCCCAAACACTGCTAGTCACTAAAAGTCCAATGGAGGTAATGAGACAGTATCTCTTTACTCAAAATACTAACTGCTGGGACACAAATTTAATATGTGATGGGGCATAGCATAGTGCTTGTCAATCAATAAATGTTTATATGAAAGACAATTAAGTCAAAACTTAACCAAAAATTCCTATGTAAGAGTATAAATACCTTTAAGAAAGTAGGGTAGAAGACTTGAATATTTCTAATTTTAACATTTCAAAAAAGGAATAATAGTTAAAACATAGGGGACTTTAATTGGAGAGAATGAGAAGTTAGAGGTAAAAGAAACAGTGCAGGCAAATTTATGAAAATTGCAGGAGTTTGTAATGCCTGTTAAAGAAGGAGAGATGATCTCCTAGGCTATAATGTAATGTGTATGATAGGGTGTAGAACCTCCCTGGACTATATAATTTATAGACCTACTCTCCAAACCTGCTAGGCTGGCCAGTGATAGGGTTGCTGTACCTTGAGCTACACTGCATTTCTATTAAAATCACCTGAGAGCCCTGGCTGGTAGCACAGGGGATAAGGTACTGGCCTGCGAACCCAAAGGTCACTGCTTCGATTCTCCAGCAATGGCACATAACCAGGTTGCAAACCAGGTCTCCAGCCAGGTCCATAGCTGGAGGCAGGTGAAAGGTAACCATACATTGATATCTCTCTCCCTCTCCACCTCTCTCCCTTCCTCCGTCTCTCTGGAAATAATAAAATCTTTTTTTAAAAAAGCAAGGGGAGCAAAAAGGGAATGGATGTAATACAACAACAATAAAATTAAATTTAAAAATTCATCTAAGAATGCCTTAGCATATTTAGCAATCATATTTTCTATTACTTTGTACAGATTTGCAATCAACTAAAACCTTCACATCTTTCTTTCAGAAAATATTATCATTGGTCACACACATTTTTTTCAAATGATTTTTTTAACTTAGCGCTGAATCTAACACTGCTGTTAACATTTCTTTATTGTTGTTATGGTGATTCATTATTTTAATTTGTCAAAATTTTCTTTGCACATTGTCTTTGCAGTACCCTATAACAACTACTCCTCCATGTTTTGAGTAATGAAAAAAAAATTACACCATAGATTTTGAGATGATCAAAGACGAACCTGGTAGTACATGCCAGAGACCTCCAGCCAAACTGATTGAGCTCCTTCATTTAACACCTTTAAATATTGACTTGATCAGCTATTCATCTACATTACTCTTTGTTTATCCAGTCTGTATTTTCCCAACTTCTACACAAGGTTCATGATATACTTTTTGAACTACACTGTTGAAATTAAAGCTCATTCTCTCACTCCCACCCAATAAATATTTAAGACTATGCACGTTCTGTGTAGGACTATGTTCTCTGGATGGAAACAAAACTTACATTGAATATTTCTACATGTTCTTATTGAGTCATTTATTTATCCTTTCAACTAACATTTATTGATTGCCTACGTTAGTTCTCTTTGGTTGGCCAGAATTAATTTCAAAATAGCTGTAGTTAGTTTGTACCAGCTCACCAGAACCAACTGTGAACATCCTTTAAAACTCCATAGTCAATGTTGCTCTTTAATAGGTCAAATAAGCCTGGTGAGAATATTTTCTGCATTATAATCAGCACATGCTACATATTGGGAATTATTGTTATTGTTGAGAAAACCGGTTGTTTTTCAGATTTCTATTTACCAGCATAAAACTGAGAATAGTTCTAAACACCCTCCAAAATTTTAAATTTTAGAAACTGAAATAGTCTCATATGAAGGTGAGAATATGTTTTAGAGGGAAAAAAGTGTTAATACATGATGCATTTGAGGTGATCTCAAGACAGCTTTAAGAAGACAGCTCACAGGTAAAAATAAAGGGTGGGTGTACAGGAAGTAGAGAAAAACTAGAAATGTGTATTTGGAAACCATCAATTTGTTGATATCAATGTAGTCCCAGACTGCATGAGACTTACAAAAGAGGAAATGCAGATGGCAGAAGCAAGTCTAAGAACTGAACCATGTGCAACATCTACTCTTAATGAAAGAGAAAACTATATGGAGCTTTTGAGACCATAAAGAAGTCCAAGATGCAAGTAAAACCAATATAAAACCAGTGGCACATAAACAAACATCAGTGGCACATAAACAAACATCAGTGGGGGATTGGGTACACCCCTGCCTTGGAAACTACTCTATACCTGTAATTCGTGATAGACCAAAATGCACAACTTTGTCAAAAGGAAAAAAAAATCCTCAAATGGGAATTTAAAGTATTATTGCAACTTTTGCCAGGACACATATATGTGTGTTAACATAGAATCATGAATAATTACTTTTCATCATTAAAAAAATATTTTTAAAAAGATTTTATTTATTATTTTTCAGAGAGAGAGGAAGGGAGAGAGGCAGAGAGGGAGAGAAACATAAATGTATGGTTGCCTTTCACCTGCCTCCAGCTATGGATCTGGCTGGAGACCTGGCTCGCAACCTGGTTATATGCCCTGGCTGGGAATCCAACCAGTGACCTTTGGGTCCTCAGGCCAGTGCCTTCTCCACTGTGCCAGCAGTCAGGGGCCTTTCTTCATTTTTAAAATCTATTTTAATGTTACTCTAATACTGAAGATCTCAAAACAAACATGCTTTATTCTTTCTTTTACCCTTCCCCCTTGGCATACCCTGGTTTATAGTATATCACCACTGATAAACTTATTGCTTTCATTTCAAAATAGAACTATTGAAAGAAAAAAAAAAAAAGATAATTAATAGAATTCTCCCCAATATACTTTGCTGGTACTATTGAAATCACTCTAAACTGGGTATTCAAGTGAGTTGACCTCTTCTTTCAGAATCACAGATGATCTTGCAATCTTATTGGAATTTGTGAATCTCAAGAAATAATTTTGCGGTTGTAAAAAGTGTAAAATATGAACGATAAATAAAATGGAAACTTGGAAAACATGTGCTGCTTCTTTTCTTTTTCAGGTATTCATACTTTGTCTTTCTCCCAAAACTGTATCTTGAGCTAATAAATTAACTATAATAAAATTAATTCCAAGTAATTGCTACAGTTTTTGTTTTTATCAAACCCAACACCCTCATTATGAATTGTTGATGGTGGAAGAAGTCGCCAAGAAGTAGATCATAAATAAGTTTTATTTTTATTTTTCTGCTTTTACATATTTTTCAAATTTCCTACAGTGCACACATATTAGATTTATAATTTTAAAAATAAACTTAATGCCCCCAAAACAATGCATTTTTGCATAAGCTTGGTTTTCATTCAAAACCACATTTAAATCAGTTTGCTTTGCTGTAGCAAAACTACAGCTATGAAAATATACATGTCCTATTAAGAAACTGAATTTATGGAAAGGAGGAAGTCAAACTGTCATTATTTGCAGGTGATATGATAGTGTACATACAAAACCCAATTGGCTCCACCAAAAACTTACTTGACCTAATAAGCAAATTTAGCAAAATAACTGGGTATAAAGTCAATATCCAGAAATCAAAAGCATTTTTGTATACCAATAATAAAACAACAGAAATAGAAGCAAAAAAACAAATCCCATTTACCATAGCAACAAGAAAAATAAAATACCTAGGAATCAACTTAACTAAGGAGGTAAAAGACCTGTACTCAGAAAACTACAGAACAATGAAGAAAGAAATCAAAGAAGATACAAATAAATGGAAGCATATATCATGTTCGTGGATGGGAAAAATTAACATCATTAAAATGTCCATACTACCCAAAGCAATCTACATATTCAATGCAATCCCAATTAAAATATCAATGACAGACTTCACAGAAATAGAAAAAATACTTCAAAAATTTATATGGAGCCAAAAACGCCCACAAATAGCCACCACAATCTTGAGAAAGAAGAACAAGGTAGGAGGAATCACAATCCCGGACTTCAAACAATACTACAAGGCTACTGTCATCAAAACAGCATGGTACTGGCATAAGAATAGACATATAGATCAATG
>PVIW01018379.1:0-11785 GCA_004026585.1 Noctilio leporinus | reverse complement strand
GGAACAAAGGACCAGGTTCTAGATCTGCTCAGGGGTGAGTAGGACCCTTGTTTTCCCTCCCTTCCAGATTGCTGTTGTTTTTCTTATTCAGAGAGGCACCAGGAAGTAGAAATACTGCATTTGGTTAGCATTTATTTACAGAGTAGTAAATAAATACCTCCTGCTTGCCTGCCCAGTGGAAACTGTAATTAGCCACAGGTGGGTCAGTGCTGCCTCTGTCTCCTGCCAGGAGCAAGGTGGGGAGGGGTTGAGTGTCCACTGCCACGTGGCCTCTGCTTCTGGCCCCCCTCAGGGCCATCACCCATCACCGCAAGTGTTTTCTGTGCCCAGGCTGGGTGGTCAGGAGACATGTTCTCCTTGTCTTGCCCTTGAGTGCTGAGGGGATCAGTAGGTGGCCCTGTGCTGGCAGGGTGCCATGATTTTGACATAATATTTTGGGGCACAGAATTAATGACAAGGAAATTACTCCAAATCTTTCAGGTTTCAGTAAAAGAAACTAAATAATGTTGCCCTGCTAATTGGAAAGCAGGTGTTTCTCTTGGTTATTTTTGTCTCAGTCTAGTTTCCAGGATTGGGAAGAGTTGTGAATTCTACCCCCTTGGCTTGGTGAGTTCTCTCCCAGTTCTAACAGCACACAGCAATATTTCATTGTGAGGGTTTCATCGTTAGCCGTAACCTAAGGGTGCATCTTGGTCCAGGTAATATACTTTGTAATCCCTCCTTCAAAAATCTGTGAAAGACTCAGACATAATTCAGCTGACAGAGAAGAATAATCCATTCAATCCTAGAATTGATTGAAATCTATGAGAAAACAAAGCTAATAGGAACAAAACAGTCCATCTATTTTGACCTAAATATTCTCAGAGGAAATCAATGATGTGCCACTGTCATAGGAGCCAATAATAATTTCTGTGACTTTAATCTTGGAGTTTGGGTTCTTGCGTAACTTGTGGCTGAAGAATTGAGATGAAGTAAGTGCCTGGAACAGAGGGATAACAGTGGGACTATTCCTGGACTCACCAGTAGCCAGCGATAGTGAACCAATCAATCAAACCTCCCCAGAGATGGTGCAAGAAAAGCCGTAGAAATGTTGCTCAAAAAAGAGTTTGGTGACCATCACAATGTGCATAGTGGTTTGAGTTTCAGTCACCAATTTTAAATCAACATTTTCCTGATATGGGTTTTTTTTTTTTTTTCTTACTTGACCACTTTGCAGACAAGTGCAAAGTCAATGTCAATTGAATGAATGTTCTCTGGACCCTGCAGCCCAAGACCTGCTCTCATTTTCCCCATTGGTCCCCCATTGGCAATATTGTTATCTACTCAACCTCATTTTACAAGTAAGCCCACTTTTATTATCTCATGTTTCATTCATCAAAAACTGCATGGCTGCCAAGGAAGACTTCTGATCAACACGAGATGGCCAATATTGTCAACGCAAGGTGCTCGGCAAAGAGGCAGGAGTCGGGGTGGGGGACTTTTTAGTTGTTAACAGGCTGGATTGGGACTTCACGTAAATCAAATCACTCTAGGGTCACAAAAGTCCAATTTATCAAATACAAAAAGAAGGCTCATAAAGATGAAGTGATTTTCCCAAACATGGCAAAGTCAGGAAGCAGCCCTGGGGTCCAAGGGGACAGCTTATACCTTTTCCATGTTACCAGCCACAGATGTCCAGAGCCTGGGGAACAGCTGTCCCCTTGACTTATGTCAATCACAGCTGGACATTCACTTTCCCACCCACTATCCCTTTTCAATGTGAGGCCACTCAGATGCAAAACCAGAATGGTGACTCAAAGGGCTCTTAAGAAATAGAGAATGTGCCAGAAGGACAGAAACACAGTTCTGGCCCTGGTTCCTCAAAAAGAAAACATAGGTGAGTGACATTGCATGTTTAGGTCTTCACATAAGGTGGTTAATGGGCTGCTTGTGTCATTAACAAAATTCTCTCTTTTTCTCTCAGGTACTGCCCTGGGTTTTCCAAACCTTGAATAACTCGAGGAAACATGTCATCTGTAATGTGGCATCTCTTCCCTGCACTGTGCTTTACTTTTCTAACAAAGCTTCAGGGCACAGACTGGCCTTCACAACTGGACAAGAAGGTTTCATTCCTCAGTTTGCCACGTACTTGCCCTGGCCGGGCCCTAGCTTCTAATCTGTATATGATAATCAGATTTTTTTTTTTTTTGCATTATTGCGAGGGTTAAATTAGTTTGTATATTTGAAGTCTTCAAAACAGTTCCTGACTTTGAGTAAGCTCAATGTAAGTGCAAAAAAAATTCTTTTTAGGAGATGCCATTTAAAGTGGCCCTGGTGTGGTGTTACTTGCAAAGTGAACCTGGACATGAGAACATGTAATGGCACTTAGTTATAATGTGGTCTTTGCCATGACCCAAAACATGCTTTCATGATGTTTTAGTTATTATTAAAAATAAAAACGTGCAATTAAACAGCCTGTTTTCTGAAAGTTAGATCACCGAGATGATATCTCTTGCCTCCTTGGACCAAAGAAACCCTTTGGGAAAATGTTAGCCTAGAGGACAGGGATGCGGATGTACCTTAATTCACACATGGCACCCAGCCCTGGGCCCTGCATACATTATGCCAATGACAGCACGTATGGACAGGGTGGGTGCACTTGTAGGTATGTTGTACTCAGAGTGTTCTTGTAGACCAGAAGTCTCTGCCATTTAGTTCCCCTAAGTTTCTTGTGTGCTTCTTCATTAATTCCGCAAAACTTCTGGCTGGTTTTGTTGATCTGGGAACAAAAATAAAACATTTTAAATAAATGCATGATTTGGCACAATGTGTAAAATATAATAAAGGCATTTAATAAATTTTGGAAATTGATATTTCACCCAAGTACATGAGTAAGGTCAGTAGTTCAGAAACCCATAAGCTTGTAAATAACTGGGTACATTGTTCCCTTCAAGAGTATAGGATCTTGAGGGCTAATTTCCTACTCTCCATTCTGCATACCATGGCCCACTGAATGATGTTTGGCAAATAGCCTGTAGGAAATGCCTGTAAGTCAATAATGATGCAACGTCTTGCTTGCATAATGCTTCCCAACCTGAACTGGTCAATAGACCCAAGTACTTTAGTTAATTGGAAAGCAAATAGACCTAACACCACTGTAGAGTGATTCTAATACTGGGTCTACTTACTAATCCTTCAAACTTGGGAAAGCTGCTCATCTTCTCTCAGCTTCCCTGTTTCCTTCTAACTGGTGAGGGTAAATTCAATGATGTAACCTCTATAGGACCATTAGCATGGCATTACTGTTTTTGCCTATGGAAAGTGGTTAGTCATTAATATATGTGTAGTTTTTTTTCTGATTATCAGGAATGATTATTTTATTATTATTAAAATAAAGTCTTTATCTCTCATCATGTTGACAGAACCTATGTTCTAACTTCAAATTTAGATTGAGATATTAAGTTGAATTGGTGCTGAATCAGTTATAATCTACTTTAAATAGACCAATATACTAAAGTACTTAGAATATGGACTTGTGAGTGTGGAGAAAATATAGACCAACCCATACTGGACAGCATTATAGAAGCAAGACCTTTTATCACTCATTAGTTTTGTATTTCTGGAGTGTTTCCTATTGGCCAAACCTCATTCCACACGCATGGTTATGCAGAACGAGGAAATAAGAAAGCTGGCTCTTAGGAGCCTGGATTTGAGAGGGGGCAAAATGTGCCAGTATTGAATAGACACTTTGTGAACTACTTAGCTCCTCTGCAGTAGTTAAGATGACATATCAGTGAAAATTTTGTCAGCTTTTGATCTGGTGTTTAAGGACTTTGATTCACCTGCCTAATTATTCTGTCCAAATCAAGTAGCAAATTATATTCCCAGAAGTCACCTCTTTCTTCAGTTCCTTGGAGTAAGAATGTCAAAAACTACATTCCCTACGATGGTCAAAAGTGTTTCTTTAGTGAGGGTCTGGGCTAAACACCTGACCCATGACTCCGCACTGAACAAATCTAAGCTTCAGCTGACAGAGATGATTTCTGGCAGAAACGGCTCAGCGGCACCCGGTGCTGAGGTGTGTGGTGGGCTCAGGTGGCAAGGCACCCCTCCGGATCCCTGCACGTGTGTGTGTTTGTGTGTGAGAGGATTAGCCGCATGTGTCCCAAATCACAGGTTTTAGTCTCACACGTGTGCTTATAGTATATTATATCCCTAAATTAACATGGAAAGCAATGCTCTGTGAATACACCAGATGAGAGATTCAGAGATGGCTCTTTCATTCCCCCTCCATTGTCTCTGGACAGATGAGCCTTCAAAAACAATTAGTGGAATTACAGATAATCCAATTCATGCAGCCATATCACTCATAGTCACCAAAACTATTATCTAAGTTTTTGCCTTTTTATTCCCAATCTCTATATTCTGTTTGACTTCAAAAACAATGAAGGGAATTATAAATAATCCAATTCATGTCATCATATCACTCATAGTCATTTTATTTCTAGTCACTCTGCTTTGAATTGAAAAGTGACCAGGTGAGTGGCTCCATCCCGATGTGCCAGCAAGCGATGTGACCCTTGTGGAATCCCGGCACCACTGTGCCCAAGGAGGCCAGTGGCGGGGGTGACATTCCCCACAGGTCCAAAGCAGCCTGGAGATCTTTGTATATATTACGTGTTTACATCTCCTCTCCAGGGGCAACGCCATCTGGAGTCAGGTAACTTACATGCTTGTTAAGAACAACTCCCAGGCTCATTGGTTTTCCAGCCCCGGCAGGATGGCACTAATCCGTCCCAGGACACTTCCATCTGAGGGTCTGGGTCACCACCAGACTCAGTCCCCTATCTGATGGCACAGAAACATGGACTGGCATTAAAATTCAGTCCTTCTGTGGGAAGTGGAGGGACATCCTTGAGCCAGACAACACTGACTGGAATTGGTGAAAAGCTAATCAGCACCTCCTCACCAACGAAAACCAGCAAATCCATGTTCGTACTGTCTTGTGAGTCTGTCCTTTTTGTTGGAGAACAGATGTCTGGGAGGGTTGGGCAGGCCCCCGTCTGTCAGGCTGTCCAGTTTTGACACTTGCTTGAGGGAGGGCAACATGCAAAGCATCTCTGATCGGAATATCATATTCATCTGGATGCTAATTATTGTGTCTGCCTCAGTATAAATAATTAATTATGCAAAACCCACACAGCTGCTGCTGGACCAGGTGCAGTGACTTGCTGTCAGTCTCAGTGCTCTGGGGAAGAGAGGGGCCTGCAGGAAACCACACTGTGTCACTGCGGGCTGGGGTGGGGGTTGCTTGTCATGGTCCTTCCTTGGTCAAGCGGAAAAACATCGCAACTTAGCGTGCTGTGCGGGCGTCAGATAATTCACGTCTCCCAAACTTTATCAGTTGGCCCCAAAGTGACCCAAGTTTCCAGTTGCAGAATAGCCATCTGGGAATCCAAACACCACATTACAGAATCATTGTCACCCTGACTCATGTGGCTCAGTGGGTTGGTCATTGTCCTGCAAATTGAAAGTTGCCCGTTTGATCCCTGGTCAGGGCACGTGCCTGGGTTGCAGCAGGTTCAGTCTCTGGTTGGAGCACATACAAGAGGCGTGTGTCTCTTTCACATTAATGTTTCTCTCTCTTTCTCCCTTCCTTCCCTTCTGCTAATAGTAAATAAATAAAATCTTAAAAAACGAAAGAATGGTTGCGGGTTTGACTCCTGAACTTCCCACCTGTCATCATGGTCCCCAGTCTCCGCTATCCAAGAGGCCTCCTGGAATAGGGGTCACACTGGATTTGGTGGCTTTTAAAAAATCCTCATGGAAGGCACTGATAGTATCAGCTCATTTTACTCATTTTTCAGACTCTGGCCAGCATCACTGATCTGGGCTGCAATGGATATATGAAGGTCTGAAGTATTGAGTACTAAACACCATTTTAAAAAGTTATCTCCACATTCATTGACTCATGTGCCAATGGCTTTTCATGTTTAGACACAAGTAGATATTTCATTGGTACAAGTGCTGGTTTCATCTGACAC
Organism: Noctilio leporinus; assembly: GCA_004026585.1. NCBI lineage: Eukaryota > Metazoa > Chordata > Mammalia > Chiroptera > Noctilionidae > Noctilio > Noctilio leporinus. The sequence goes on along the minus strand of PVIW01018379.1, from coordinate 5,762 downwards.
TCAGGAATCTTTCTGTTAAATTACGGAAAATGCGCTGGCTTTCTTTCCGTTGTCTTTTTCATTTCTCTGTTTTTACATTGCTTTCCCTTTATATTGAAATATATATCTTTTAAGGAATATATAATTTAAAAATGCAATTTTAATGGGAGCATGTATTGTGACTTTATTAAATTTAATTACTTTTGGGGGTTTGAATTGTTATTAAATGTTCTCATTTGGGGGATGAGTGGAAAGAGCACTATGCCCAGCCTCCCAGCCAGGGAACCAGGTGTCCCCACTGTCATTTATGTCACAATGACCTAATCTATGATTATTTAGAAAAGTAATCCTTATTTTTCTCAACTGTACAGCTTGGTAGATAAAACCACGTACCTGCAAACTATCTAATACAGTTATGATTATCAAATTCAAGAATGAATTTGTGTGAAGTGCAGGGTAAATATTTGTTATTATGATGCCCACTTGGAGTAAAAAAATTTGGTGTATAGTTACCATGATTTCTTTGGGATTTGCCTGATACCATTTTCTTTACATAGCATGTCATTGATCTCTGGCATTGACAGACTTTTCATTACACAACACAAATTGATGGTCTCTATCTCTGGGGGAAAAATAACTTGTTTGTGCAAAATATATGCAATGAAGACAAAGCTTCTTTCCCAGCGGGCATGCAGTGGTATACCTGCCAAGTAAGTAGGGACCGTTCCTGTCTAGTATGATGGGAATTGCTTTTTTCAAGTAATATATAGTAGAGACATTCCTAATTAAAATTATTCAGGTCATTGCTATTTTTCTTAGTTACAAGCAGTGCTCCACACATATTTGCCCATATTCTAAGCCATATCTAGATGTTTTATGTCAGGTGGTCTGCTAGGTTGACGCTTGGCACGTCTTACATTTGAGAGACGTGACCAGGTTGTGCATCCCAAAGACGGTCAGTCCGTTGTTCTCAGTGGACTTGTACGGCAACTTGGGAGGCTTGGAGCTCATCAATTCTAAATTGTCTTCTGATTTCATAACTCCTAGGCTCTGACCAAGACCTTGACAGCAGAGATATTGTGACATGAGTGAATTGCCTATAGTTACCATCCCAGAACTCAGCTGTGGTTGGAAGCCATGTTCAGACAGCTCCATGGGTGCTCAGGTGCTGATCTCTAAGAGCTGCTGGACTCTGTGCTTTTCAGTTTTGATTTTATGAGATGTTTCTATTACAGAATAAATGGGCAATGATCTCCCCTATCCTCAGGAACCCAAGGTATGTCATTGCCCCGTCTTGTATGCTGATGTGGGGTCACGATGCATGTACACATCTGGGCACAGTGTTCTACACACCTGTCACCAAGTTCCAGGAAAGGAAGCCACCCCTCCTGCTCCTGGGAATGCCAGTGGGAGGTCTTGAGTGCAGGAATGGTCCTTGACAACGGACCACGTTGGGGATGTTCAATCTGGCAAAGTCTTTCAAATGTAAGACACTCAGAGCTTCAACCTAGCAGATTATCTGCTATAAAAATACCCATGCACATGCTCAGAATATGGGCAAAGATACATGCAGCTTTAATAAGATTGTGGCACTAAATTGGGACGGACAGGGTGATCAGTCCCTGTCTATGAGGGGAATCTCAGTCCTGGAGCTGCGGTAGGCGGAAAGCCAACAGAAATTGTTTTGTGGATGAAATACTTCCTAAAATTAGCACTCCCAGCTCAGCCTAATGCAATTAAAGTTAGTGATGTACATAATAAGAAAACCGGGAGTTCTTCTGCTAATAACCGCTGTGGAACCAAGGAAATCCGTCCCATTAATTTAATATACCCTTTCATCGTCCCCTGCTAATAGAAGTATAATTAAAATGATATGCTTTGATAGGCTTTTCTTTCCAAAATGAAATTTTGCAAGTGCATGTTTGGAAATACGTATATATTTCCTCCTGTAATTATTACTCTCTGTACATTTATTTTGGACTCTCCCTCTCTCACTCCCTCTTCTACTCATCTCCACAGCATTGAGCCCTCCTGAGCCTGGTCCTGAGAGTTTCTGGTGCAGGAAGCTGGTCCAAGGGAAGCCATCACGAGCATGAGCTGCCTGAAGCAGAAGTCTGGGAAGAACTTGTCCTTGAATTTGGATTTATTTTAAGATTTTTATTCTACTGACATGCAAAAAGACCCAATTCTGCTTATCAGTTAAAATAAGAGAAGCCTCAGAAACCAAAAGGACTGAAAACATTTAACACATTAAAACCATTTAAAACAGTGACATGAAAACATTTACAACAATGACTGAAACGCCTCTGTCATGAGCAGTTGGGTGAGCTGCCCTTTCCTGCCCTTTTCTGACCATGTGATTCTTATTAGAATTGAGCTCATGTGGATTCTTCTGATAAAAACAGCTCTGCTCTGTTGGGGAGTCATTGGGCAGTAAATTCCTCTTATTTAACTCTATTTTAAGGTAAATGACGTAAGTCCATGTCCCCAAGTAAGCATGAATATGCTTGCATTTGAATCAACTCAAAAAGAAATTCAAAACTTACATCCGGTTAAACAACTATAATACAGAAGAAAATTTCAAGGTGAAGAACAATGACATGTGGGTGAGTTTGGACAGATATAAAATCTGGTGGGAATTTCAGAGCATTGATGTAGAACATGGCCAGGCACATTCTTTCTTGGTCACGTTGACAGTGTTGCACCCTTTTCTACTACCTGCCACCACCCGTGACCTGAGCATTGAATGTCCCTAGAATTTTAATCACTGGAGGAAACCATTCAGCAGAAGCGTGTGGTGTCCATGTAAGAGTGCTAACACCTTACTGTGTACTTTCCTCTACTTATCTGGTTTCATCACAGGGTAAAAACAACTATATTTCCCCCCATTTTATAGCACCAAAATGAGGCCCAGGTAAGGAAAAAGAACGTTTCTTCAGGGTTGCAGAGAAGTTAAAGAGCAGAGCCTAAGTAAAATCAAACCCAAACCTAAGTTTCCTGCTGATCCTATAAATGTCTCAGAACCTGTCTTCTTACTGCCCCAGTGGAATTCTAGAAAGTGCGTGTTGAAAGTTTCATGGTTGTGCATTCAATCAACAAATATTTGAATATCTCTACAGTGTCAGGAGGTGAGACATTTACAAAGTGAAGTTGGGCAGAGAGAAGTCCTCCAGGCACAGAAGGCTGAGCTTCCCTGTCCCCCATCCCTAGGCTCCGAGCCTAGTTAGAGACCCTGGGATGTGAGCCATTTCCAGCCACTTACACCCTCCACTCCCATCTCCCCATTTTCAGACCAGAAAGATTCTATGGCAATGGAGCCATGAAATGGAAAGCCTTAATCTTGAGTCACCATGCAACACCTGCCTGATAAACTACTGCACAGCTGGGAGTAATAGTTTAATGAGCCAATGACTATTGGAGATTGTTTGTTATAGCCGCTGAGCATTATGTGGCCACCACCTAGTTCTCGCTACTGTAATCCCGAATTTTGAATCCTGAAATACCTTAAAGCTGACCCTCCTCACTCTCTTGCTGCCCCCGATCTATTTTCAGTTGCATTAAAGTATTTTTTAAAGCAAAAACTTGATACTTACCTGTCATTTAAAAAGTGTGATGGCTCCCCAAAGTCCTTACCTGTGCCATGTCTCCTCATTGGCACCCTTCCTCCCCTCCCTCTGTATTTCTTTCACAATCCCTGTCTTTTAGTCCTTCCATCCCACCATGATAAAAGTGTGTCTCCTACCCAATGGTGTTCTCATAAATGTTTAATGACTAGCTCTCCAAGAAAAAGAAATGTGTATGTATACACTTATTTTAAAATTCACAATTTTGAAATAATAAAGTATGCAACACTCCCTGTTACGAATTCCATTTTTCTAACTGATACTCCTAGAATGTTGACTGATATTTGCCAAACTCCTGTATTCATCATGAGCCTACGGTTGCAATCACACCATATTTTGACAAAATCAGACCATGAATAAATGTTTGATTACCATCTGATTCAGCAAAGAAGTTTCTCACAACATTGACAAATGTGTGTAGTTATGACATGAGTGTTGGCTGGTATTTTTATTTAGCTAACAGTCAAGCAAAAGTAAATAGAAACCCAAAGATGTTCCCTAGAACTCCACTTATTTGTCAGCTAATCTAGTGAGTTCCTTGCTAAAGCAGGTAAGAGTTTTCAATTATCCAAAGAATATTGCCCCAATTTTCTGTAGCACCCACCATGTCTTAGCTATATAAGGTCACAATTAAATAACATATTAAAACAAATGTAACAGGGGGACAGAGGGGAGCAAAAAGGGGATGGATGTAATACAACAACAATAAAATTTAATTAAAAAAAAACAAATGTAACAAATAATCAAGGCTCACTTCCTAATTATTTTTTTAATACTTTTTAAGATTATTTAAGTCTTGTATTAATGTCTTGAATTTGTATGATAGATATGAAAGGGCCCCTCTGCATCCCTTCCCTGGTCAGAATGTCGTGGTGTTTGTTGGCAGGTTAAAATTAGCCATGCAGCCTTGCCTGGTGTGGCTCAGTGGACTGAGCACCAGCCTAAGAACCAAAGGGTCACCTAATCGATTCCTGGTCAGGGCACATGCCTGGGTTGCGGGCTGAGTCCCCAGCTGGGGGTGCATGAGAGGCAACCACAAATGAATGTTTCTCTCCCTCTTTTCTCCCTCCCTTCCTCTCTTCTAAAAATAAACTCTTTAAAAATAATAAATAAAAAAAATCAGGTATTCAGGAGTATTTGTACCATAAAAACAGAAATTTTATAAATCAGGCTTAATTTAAGAGTTTAGATTGGAGATTAAGTTGATTGCCTAGATATAAGAAAGTGATGGAACAATCTTAATAATGTTGACCCCACTGAAAAGTATGCCAGCCTGCAGGTGGGCCATCTGAGAGGAACCTTCCAATTGAGGGCTACGCAGTGACAGCGCTCTCAGCAACAGTCCACGTGGCTTCTTGGAAGAGGGGCCTGAGGGTGGGCAGCTTCCTCCCAACCCCGAGGTCTGGAGGACACTGACCATCATGACCAGTGTGGGCTCTGATCTATGATTCCAGGGCCAGGAGATGATAAGAGATCTTCCTTCTTAGAAAGATCTGTGTTTAATTTCATAAGAAATTTCTATTTTTTTCCTCTACATTTCACAAGGTATATAATCATCTACTCACTAGGTGTTCACCTGAAACTAATATAACTATGAGAATATAACTGGAAAATACATTAAATTTTTTAAAATCCTCAAACCACAGTAACAATGAAATAATCAATTTGCTGTTTTAAGGCAAGAAATCTATTTAAATCACTTTGCTTTGTTGCTTTTTAAACACTTTTCCTAATTGAGAAGAAAACAACAAATCAACAAGCAATTCAAAATCCCCGCCTTACAAGATGACTGTGGTAACTCAACGTAATGGCACCTGTCTTCGTGCAGGGCACACAATAGGGAGTCAACACTGTTTATTCTTCCTTCTAGATGAAAGACCCACTGGAAGAACTCATTACCCAGAAAATGAGGAATTTGTACCAGTCCCTGGAAATACATTTTAAAATGGACCTCAGTTGTTGACTTGTAAAGACAGTTTCATTTTGGGAGATTGGATTCCTTGTACCTATGTTTCTACGTGACCCTTGAAGGTGATCTCTGGGGGCCCCCCTGGGGCACAGGGGTGGGGTGTGGGTGGCTCTCCTGGTCAGAGACACACTTGCCAGAACCAGACTCCTTGGGTTGAATTCTAACCTCCTTGGTTCCTCGCTGAGTAAGCA
>PVIW01018378.1:0-11783 GCA_004026585.1 Noctilio leporinus | reverse complement strand
GGGGAGGGGGACAGAGGGGAGCAAAAAAGGGATGGATGTAATACAACAACAATAAAATTAAAAAAAAAAAAAAAGAATTGACATGATCACTGCACTGGGCATCAACCATTTGTGCAGAATTCCCACTCCTCCTCCCCCCCCCTTTTTCAGCCTGCTATGACCCAGAAGGCTGCTCAAGGTGAACTTCATCAGTAGTCTTCCCTTTCCTTCTAGTTTCAGGTTCACTCTGACCTTAAGGCTTACTGGCAGGAAATAGAAGAGAGAGGAGCTAGGTGAGAGAATTTGGTCACCCAGCTCTGCCTAGCCTTGGCTGCTTTCTTCCGTCAAAGGCTGGAGCTTCTATCACCCTATTCCCATCTTCACATGGCCTTCTCTCACTCCAAGTCCCAGTACCAATGTCCTCCCCTCACGCTTTAAGGCTTAGGGGTGGGTAACAGCCTTCAGGATTTACTAGCTCTGGGGTACTCTTTCTGCTCTGTGGGTTTCCTATACTATGACTATTCACTTATAAATGTATTTATTAAGGTAGTCTCAAATGACTCAAGCTGTCAGCGCCATCTGGAGAATAAATGATTTAAATGTCTATCAAATTTACTAATATAGAAGGAACAGAGACCATCCATAGGAAGATGAAACTTTTACACTTGGGTTTTCTTATTGAGTAACTACTATAAAAATAATACCTAATGTTTATTGAGAGCTTAATCTATGCCATAAACTGCTCTGAAGAACATTCATGTGTTAACTCATATAAACTTACAATTAAACCTATACAATGATGACAAAGGAAAGTTAAGTGATTTGTTCCTTGGATATTGTGATTTATAATAAAAATTATATATTTGGTCTTTGTCCCAGTTTCTGACACAGAGCTCCTAAAAGCCTTGGATATTCCTAAGTGCTAAGAATGATGAAGGTGTGTTGATATTCATAACAAACCCCTTTCAGTTTTTTACTGAGGTGACATTTGGAAAACACCAATGGATAAGAGCTGGTTCCCAAGGGAATGATCCAATGTTTGGAGGGTTGGGACTTGCAGTCTCACCTCTGACCTCTGGAAAGGGAGAAGAGCTGGAAGTTGAATAGATGGCCAGTGGCCCATGAGTTAATCAGTCATGCCTATGTAATGAAGCCTCCATAGAAACCCAAAGGACAGGGTTTGGAGAGCTTCCTAATTGGTTAACACATGAAGATTTGGGGACAGTAGCATGCTTAGAGAGCATGGAAGATCCTTGCCCCTTCCCCACACCTTGCCCTATGCATCTCTTCCATGTGGCTGTTCTGAATTATATCCTTTTATAATAAACTGGCGATATAGTAAGTAAAATGTTTGAGTTCTGTGAGTTGCTCTAGCAAATTAAACACACCAAAGATGGGGTTTGTTGCAACCTCAAATTCATAGCCTGTTGGTCAGAAGCACAGGTGACAGACAACCTGGGCTTGTGATTGATATCTAAAGTGGGCGGGCAGTATTGTAAGATCGAGCCCTTAACCTGTTGCATCTAATACTGTCTCCAGGTAGATGGTGTCAGAATTGAGTTGAATTGTAGACTACTCAACTAGGATCAGAGACTTGCTTGGTGTGAGGGGAACAAACCGTATTGTTAGTAGCAGATGAAATTAGTACCAGAATTGTACTCAATGTCACACAACTAATAAGTGGCAGAGTTGGTTGTGAACCAAGGAAATCTGTCTTCTGAGCCCATGCGGATGACACAGAGCAATACTGCCTTAAATACAAGAATGCCGAAAGAGTAATTAATGGGAAATTTTGTTTCAAATGGAAAATTACATTGATTGAAACTGGGAATATATAAAGCTTCTAAGTATTAAAATTAAACATGTTGGCTTTAATTTTAGCAGAAAAAGTTAGAAAATATAATGTTATGCATTGGAAAGCCCTGTGAGAAACAGTGCTTTAGAAAATGTAGATTAGAAAGGAAATTAGTGTTTATTGAGCACCTACTCTCGTACCTAGAAGTTTACATACAAGCATACATATGTATATGCATATTTTGTCTATATTATCCTTGTAACAATGCTGTGTGGCAGCTGCTGCTGATCTTACTTTTATAGATGAGGAAACAGACTCAGATTGGGGATCCACCACCACAGGTCATTGACCTCCTTGGTTAACATGTGTTGTTCACCTCAGTCTCAGGAGTTGGCAGTCTTACCCCCAATATAGAACAACCTGGAAATTAGGGATATATAACAAGGCCTGTAAGAAGCCCAGAATTCTGAAAGCATCTTTTAAAGAAATGTTTATGCTGGGCCCTTGATAGGGTGAGAAGTCTCTGAGTTTTGAGACTTTTAATTTTTTGAAAGAGGGGAAGGAAGGGAGAAAGGGGGAGAGAAACATCAATGTATGGTTGCCTTTCGAGTGCCCCCAGCTGGCACTCATCCCACGGAAGCCACACCAGCCAAGGCCTGAAAACTTCTTAGAACACAGTCCCATATTACAACAAATGGCATCATCATGATGACAAAGATAACAGTGACAAAAAACAAGCCACCTTTTGCCATATTTCAAGTTAGTTCTGTAGAATCTGACTATGCAATCAGTTACTCAGATATGGTTCTTATGTCTAAGGCAAAAATCAAGTCAGTGTTCTTCATTTTCATAACCAAATGTTAACTTTGCTAATGCAGATGGTATCTTCATTCAACAATTTTACACACTCCTTACAAAGTCCAATTTTTCATTGATAACTATTTCTTCTTGCCTTAAGTACAGTTTAGACAACTGGTAATTGAGTAACTCAGACTATAGAACATTGGTGATGTTACTTTTTTTCCCTCTTAATAGATAAATACCCACCTTGTTTTCTAAGTGGTACAGATTCTGAATCTCTCAGGCATTGGACTAGAGCAGAAGAGGAGTAAAAGGAATTCTTATCTTCTCTCTGGGTTGCTCTAACAAAGCAAAGTATGGGTAAGGGATTATTTTTTCTTTATCTAGTTTCATAAGCCATAGCATTGTGAGAAATTGCTCCAGATTTTGCCAATAACTTACCTGTTCATATTTATTCTAAGTACTTTTTTAGTTGTTATGATGTGTGAATATTCATGAGAGTTTTTTTCTGTGACATTAGAAGGGTCTACAATCAGAGACACCCTCCCCCATTGCTTTTCTTATATATTAAATTATAAGCCTAAGTAAGAAAAGTTGGGAAATAAAAGCAAAATTGGCACCAAGGAGGACATCAGGTCATATTATGGTATCTAAAATGTTGTCAGCTTTCTGTTTCCTATTACCTATCATATGGGACAATTTGCTGATTTCTAGAGACTTCCCAATTACCTGGAGCTATCTTATGTGGGTAACACAGTCTTAATTAACAAATTTTAGAAGTGAAAATTTTCACTTTCATTTACATTTCTTTAGCTTCTCCAAACTCTGTTCTTAATAACAAGTTAGTATTATATATAATGACCTTGTAATGTATAAACTCAGTTTTTTGTTTTGTTTTGTTTTATTTTATTTATTATTTCCAGAGAGAGATGAAGGGAGAAAGGCAGTGAGGGAGAGAAACGTCAATGTATGGTTGCCTTTCACCTGCCTCCAGCCATGGACCTGGCAGGAGACCTGGCTTGCAACCTGATTATGTACCTTGGCTGGGGAATTGAACCAGTGACCTTTGGGTTCGCAGGCCAACGTCTTATCCACCATGCTACTAGCCAGGGCTTAAACTCAGTTTTATAACTAGCTACATAATTTGTGGGGCCCATTGCAAAACGAATCTAAGGGATCTCTGGTTCAAATTTTTTTAAGTTTCAAGATAAGATGTCAATAACAAAGCATTAAATCTAGCCCTTCTAAACATGGTGCCCTGCTCAGTTTCCTCAATATATTTTCAGTGCATTAACATATTTTAATGTTACAACTTTTTCAGATTATTTTAAACCAAGAGCTTATATGACAGTTGGCCAAAAGGAAGCTTCCTGCCATATGAAAGCCATTAATCTGTGCATTTAATTCCTTGTATTTAAAACTATGAAAAAATCCTAAAATTTTTCTCCTAGCATTTACTTATTTATGTTAAGATTTTTTTTATTATTTTTCAGAGAGAGGGGAAGGGAGGGAGGCAGAGAGGGAGAGAAACATCAATGTATGGCTGCCTTTCACCTGCCTCCAGCTACAGATCTGGCTGGAGGCCTGGCTTGCAACCTGGTTATGTGCCCCGGCTAGAGATCGAACCAGCGACCTTTGGGTTCACAGGCTGGTGCCTTATCCATGTGCCACCAGCCAGGGCAGTCTTCTAATATTTAATGTTGGAAAAAAAGTCTTCACAAATAACATGTGCTTTATTTTATCATCTATTTCTTAATTTATAAATACTTATTGAGTAACCACTCTGCAAGGACCATTCCAGACACTGGGTAAATCAGTGAACAGGTGCACAGGGAAAAAACCCTGCACAAATGCAGTTTATAATTAATGGATGGAGTTATGTTCAATTTCCTCACCTTTTCAGGGGATGATCTCCTGAAGGATGGCAATAGTTTCAGTCTTTTTCTCCACCATATGTTAGCATACTTTCCACACTATGTATATTAAAGAAGCAAATAAATATTGAAATTTTGACTTTGGAGCACAGTAGGCATGAAATAGGGAAACCTCATTCTAACATTCAACCCTCCCATACTTCACAGAACTTTTTTAAATGTAAGAGCAAGTGCAAACTTCTGTATAACTTATGTGTATATGTGTATACAAAGGGTATGTGGTAACTCTATTGTGCTCAGTACTGCTGTGGACCTAGCATTGATTTAAAAAATAAAGACTACTAAAACAAATAGCACACATAACACTTTAAATCTATTATCTTCTTAGCCCAAATGCCACTGTCATCTTTAGTTGAACTTTCAATAAAATAGTTTGAGGCTTTCTCCCCACATATAGCAGACCAAGCTCAACTCTTTGAAATGTAAAGGATCTCTTAATGGCTTAAAATATCTCAAAATAAGAAAATACTGAGTCAGTAGAGAATGACAAGGAAATGAATAGCTACAGAATGTTCTTTCATTCAGACCATGTAAAAGTGCAAATTATTGAGATAGTTTCTTAAATTACCATACCTACCATAAAATCCTTAGGAGTGGAGATAAGCGGGAATTGGGAGAGCTTTTCAAAACTGGGTTTTACTGGGTCACTGTCTTAATAAAATACCACACACTGTGTGTCTTAAACAATAGACATTTGTTTTTCTTTCTTTTTTTTTTAAATTTTATTGTTTTGTGTTATATCCATCCTCTTTTTGTTCCCCTCCGTCCCCCTCCCCACCCACCCATTCCCCCCAAAGTCAATCCCACCTGTTGTCCATGTCCATGGTTCCCCCATACTAGGTTCTTGTCTAAGCTGCTCCCCTTCCTTGCCTCTGCCTCCCCCCTCACAGTTCTAGCGGCAAGTTTAAGATCAATGTGTTGTTAAGGTAGGTTTTATTCTGAGATCCCTTCTTTTGGATTGTAGGTAACAACCATCTTGCCATGTGCTCACATGACGTCTTTTTTAAAGGCATACAGAGAGAGAGTACAAGCTCTCCAGTGTCTCTTCTTGCAAAGGCACTAATCCCATCATGAGATCCCCACCCTTCTTACTTCATCTAAACTTAATTACCTCTCAAAGTACCACCACACTGGGGTTAAAGGTTTCAACATGTGGATTTTGGCAGAGCACCTAACACCATTGTTCAAAATTTGGTCTCTCAGTCTTACACATAAAAGATTTTAAAAAAGGAACTTTTGTTTACAAAGCACTTACTATATTCTGGCATTGAGTTAGGGGCTTTCATATATTTTTTCATTTAACAGAGCAAACTACATTGGGAAGCTCAGAGAGATGAAATCACTTTCTCCAAGTCAAAAAACTAGTAAACTTTGAAGATTTAAATCCTGTCCCATATGATCCCAGGGCAATAGTCTTTCTGCTAACCTCTGGGGCCCTTCTTTATTTTCAATATTTACTTCTTACCTTATTTAAGAGTGATTAGTCCCAAAGTAACATGCTTACACCTTTAAGGTCACATGAAACAATTTGAATCAGAAAGTCAATATTTTTTTTCATAGAGGGAGCTACTGTTGGTCAAAGAATGAATATTTGTGTTTGTTTTTTAATCCATGAATGAGTTCAACAAATTGATTTTTTTAATTTCTTAGTTAACATGAAGTGAGAGAAAAGAGATTTGGATGATCTGCAAAGGTATTCCAATACTGTCTCTTGTTTAGCATTCTTATTCTGTTAGCCATGTGATTCTTTATGTCCCTTCACATCAATATCATCTAGCTTAGAAAGTAAGTACTATGTCAATCTAAAGTATGCACACAGCCAAGTATAGAAGCAAAGAGAAAGAAAAAGAAGCTCAATAACTGATTATTACCTGGCAACATCATTCAACCCACCTTCAAATATTTTACTGCCAAGCCTAAAGAATCTACCAATGTTCTTTATTGGGTTTGAAACAGTGCATCTAGCCTCCAAGATTCTTACCCCTCTTCTATAGTGACCCATACTTAACACCTCACTGATCTCCACTGCAACTACTTAACTCTGTCATTTTAACACAAAAGCAGCTACAGATAGTATGTAAATAAATAAGCATGGCTGTGTTTCAACAAAATTATATGCAGAAATTGTGTTTAGTCTGCTAGCAATAGTTGGCCTCTCCTGCATAAGCAAATAACATTGTTTTATTGCGATTTGTATGATGAATGGAGAAGAGTTTTCATTTACAGCACACTCTTCACTCAAAAACAATTAAAAGTCCCTTTGAAACTCTCAGTTTTACCCCAAAGTTTGTTTCCAGCCTCTAGTGGCCCCAAGTCTCCTCTCTCACTTTCCACCACAAATCTTTCAAAGACCCAATATTCTCCAGAGCATTTTGTTTTCATGTGTTTGTATGTTCTTCTCTTGTGATTGATTTCTAGTTTTATTTTGTTATGGTCAGAGAAGATGCATGCTATTATTTTAATCTTCTTAAATTTATCAAGACTTGTTTTGTATCCTAACATGTGATCTATCCTAGAAAATTTTCCATGTGCATTTGAAAAGAACATATGTTCTACTACTTTAGGGTGTAATGTTCTGAAAATATTAAGTAAATCCATCTGCTCTAGTGTGTTGTTTAAGACCCCTATTTCCTTGTTGATTTTCTTTCTGGAAGATCTATCCATTGATGTCAATGGGGTGTTAAAATCCCCTACTATGACTATTACTGTTGATCTCTCCCTTTATGTCCATCAAGGTTTACATTATAGCCCTGACAGGTATGGTTTAGTTGGTTGCGTGTCTTCCCACAAGGCAGAAGGTTGCCAGTTTGATTCCGGGTAAGGGCACGTGCCTGGGTTGCTGGTTCAGTCCCTGTTTGGAGCACATACAAGAGGCAACAGATTGATGTTTCTCACTCTCTTGCATTGATGTTTCTCTCTCCCTCCCTTACCCTCTCCCCAAAAATAAATGAATAAAATCTTAAGAAAAGGGGGACAGAGGGGAGCAAAAAGGGGATGGATGTAATACAACAACAATAAATTTTTTTTTTTAAATCGATAGCTGCCAAAACCCCCCCAAAAAAAAAATCTTAAGAAAAGATTTGCTTTATATATTTACATGATCCTACGTTGGGTACATAAATGTTTACAAGAGTTATATCCTCTTCTTTGATTAATCCCTTTAGCTTTAGGTAATGTCCTTCTTTGTCTCTTATTTTAGCCTTTGTTTTAAGGTCTGTTTTGTTTCATATAGGCATTGGTATCTCAGGGGTTTTTTGTGTTTCTATTTGCATGAAATATCTTTTCCCATCCCTTTAATGTCAGTCTGTGGTATGCCTTTTGTTCTGAGATGGGTCTCTTATAGACTGCATACATATGTATGGGTCCTGTTTTCTTATCCATTCATGTACCCTGTGTCTTTTGATTGGGGCATTTAATCCATTTATATTTAAAGTGACTACTGATGGGTACCTATTCATTGCCATTGTATTCTTTCTGAATATGTTCCTCTTTTTATTTTTCCTTTCTTCTTCTTAAAGAAGTCCTTTTAACATTTCTTATAATACTGGTTAGTGGTAATGAAATCCTTTAATTTTTTATTGTCTGGGAAGCTCTTTATTTATCCTTCAATTTTAAATAATAACCTTGCTGGGTAGAGTAGTCTTAGTTGTAGGTCCTTGTTTTTTTCTTTTTCTTTTTTTTTTAATTTTATTGTTGTTGTATTACATCCATCTCCTTTTTGCTCCCCTCTGTCCCCCTCCCCACAGGTCCTTGTTTTTATCACTTTGAATATATCATGCCAATCCTTTCTGGCCTGAAATGTTTTTGTTAAGAAATCAGCTTACAGTCTTATAGGAGCTCTCTTGTAGCTCTCTTGTCTTTTTCTTGCTGCATTTAAGATTCTCTGTTTGTCTTTAACTTTTGCCATTTTATTTTATTTTTTAAAGATTTTATCCATTATTTTTCAGAGAGAAGGGAAGGGAGAGAAGCAGAGAGAGAGAGAAACATCAATGTACGGCAGCCTTTCACCTGCCTCCAGCCATGGATCTGGCTGGAGACTTGGCTTGCAACCTGGTTATGTAGCCCTGGCTGGGAATCGAACCAGCAACTTTTGGGTTTGCAGGCCAGTGCCTTATCCACTGTGCCACCAGCCAGGGCTAACTTTTGCCATTTTAATTGTGTATCTGCTTGGTATGTGCCTCTTTGGATTCATCTTGTTTGGTATTCTCTATGCTTCTTGGACTTATGTGTCTTTTTCCTTCATGAGGATAGGGAAGTTTTTAGTCATTATCTCTTCAGATAGGTTCTCAACCATTTGCTCTCTCCCTTCTCCTTCTGGTATCCCTATTATGTGGATGTTATGCTTCATGTTGTCCCAGAAGTCTCTTAGAGTATCTTAATTTTTAAATTCTTTTGCTTTAGGCTTCTCTGATTGGGTGTTTTCTGCTACCATGTCTTCCAAATCACTGACTTGATCTTCTCCTTTATTTAGTTGTGATACTTTGTAGTGTATTCTTCATTTCAAATATTATAGTCTTCATTTTTGACTGGTTCTTTTTTACATTCTCTAGGTTCTCTTCTCTGCTCACTATCTCTTTAAGTTCTCATTGAGTTTATCCATTCCTCCCCTAAGTTCCTTAAGTATCCTTATAAAAATTGTTTTAAACTCTATTTCCAATAAATTGCTTGCCTCTAGTTTATTTCATTTTTTTTTTCCTGAGGATTTTTCCTGTTCTTTCATTTGGGTCATGTTTCTTTGTGTACCATTTTGGCTGCTTTCTTTAATTTTTTCTGTGTATTAGGTAGATCTTCTATGTCTCCTAGTTTTGGTATGGTGTCCTTATATAGTGGGTACCCTGTGAGGCTCAGTGGCTTAGTCTCCTTTATCACTCAAGCATGGTACTCCAGGGAAGTCCCTTGTGTGGGTTATGTTAGCCCTCCATTTGTAATTGAGTCTTCATTGTTTTGGGCCCCTCCATGGGAGTTGACCCTCAGGCTGGCTGCCTGCAGAGATTCCCTTCGGATATGACACTTGTGGATCTAATTGGATCCTAATCTGATGTGATCTGAAGCTTGCCAATGTGTCTGTTGGTTCTGGAGCCTCTTGGGAGGGACTGTGGTACAGGTCAATGTCAAAGGCAGCCTGTGGCTGGCCCTGGGCTATCTGTTTGGTGATACAAAGTGATCCATAGTTTGTAGCTATCTCTGCTGGGCTTGGGTATTAATGGGAAGGGCCAAGGTACACACCAAGATCAGCTTTCATCAGCTGATTAGTAAAAAGCCTAAGGCTCCATGAGATCTGTGTTTACTTTATTCCACCTGCCAGCTGTCTTTTAGGCTCAGTTACTGAAGGAGCCTCTGGTGGTATTTGAGTTGCATGAGATAGCTTCTCAGTGAGTCACCAGGCAAGTGGTGTTCACCAGGTTGATACAAGTTTAAACTCAGTACTAGTGCTAGATCTGAGGCCACTCAGCAAGTCCCAGAATATACCAAGGCCAGCCATCACCCACTGGGTGCCTGTGCACCTTTATGGTTGGGTGCAGTCTAAGGGAGTCATCAGAGTGAGGCCAGCAGAGTTTATCAGGCCCCAAAAGACCAAGATTTGGGTGCATGAATCGATGACTCAGCACTGGTGGGGCACGCAAGGGAAAAGTGGCCTCTATCCTAGAGCTGCACAAGTCAATCTGTCCCCAATTCCAGCCAGACCTCCTAGAGAGCCCTAGATCCTCAAGGCAGGGCTAGCAGGGGTCAGGAAGGTGGGGCTAGTGGATATCCTGTAGAGGGGCAACACCAGTCAGGTTCATGGGAAGTGGGGGAACGGCCCCAACCCAGAGCCACACAACTTAGCCTCTGACACCCCTAAGTCCATCCAGACTTCTTCACCTTGGCCCCAGGCTACTGATTCCTCCAAGGGGCATGAGCTCAGCAGGTTAGCGCAACATGGAGTCAAGAAGGTCAGGCTATTGTGTTCTTCCACACTGATGCCATATACAGGAGAGTGTGTGACCCAGAAAAGATGGCATTTCTGGGCTATGTGGGAGATAGACTCAGCACAGGGACCCTGGTGGTTGTCCCTTCAACTCTTTCCCCAGTACCATATAATGCAGAATGTGATTCTTCTTGAGTTTGTTCCCAGGAGCTTTTCATGAAAGTTGACACCACCAGCTCTGGCAGCAGATTCCTCTACAGGGCAGATCCCAGCAGGGCAGGGCAACAGAGAGTTGGGAGAGTTGCGGCTATTGCATTCTTCCAGACTGATGTAGTATGAGGGTGTGGAAGGAGGGCTTGACCCATGAACAATGGCATCTATGGGTGGTATGGGAGAGTGACTCAGCACAGGGACTCTGGAGTCTGTCCCTTCAATTCTCTCTCCTATCCCACTCAACCCAGTCTCTCCTCACTCGAATCCAGTCCTCTCTGAGCCTCCCTCTCTCTGCTACAGCCTAGGGTGAGTGGCTGCTAATGAGATTTTGTGCATCAGCCCTTTAAAAAGGCACCTGGGCCCTGGCTGGTAACACAATGGATAAGGCACTGGCCTGTGAACCCAAAGGTTGCAGGTTCGATTCCCCAGCCAGGGCACATAACAGGGTTGCAAAACAGGTCTCCAGTCAGGTCTGTGGCTGGAGGCAGGTGAAAAGCAACCATACATTGATGTCTCTCTCCCTCTCTGCCTCTCTCTCTTCCCCTCTTTCTAAAAATAATTAAAAATAAAATCTTAAAAAGGCACCTGGGTTTCTAGCAGATACCCATCTCTCCCTGGCTGACAGCATCCCCTGGCTGATAGAATCCCTGCTGATTTTCAAAGCCAGATGTTATGTGGGTTGCTCTTCCGGCTCTTGGGAGCCCAGCATGGGGTTGAAACCTCTAGTTCCTCAGGGGAAACATTACAGCTGAGATGTTCCTCAGGGTTCTCAGCTGCAAAGATTATTCAAGTTGCTTGCTCTGTAATTTAGTTGTAATTCCAGTTTGGTCCTGGAAGAAGGTGAGTGTAACTCCCACCTACTCTGCTACCATCTTGGATCTTTCCAAGTGACATTTAATTTTTTTTTAATTTTATTGTTGTATTACATCCATTCCCTTTTTGCTCCCATCTGTTCCCCTCCCCACCCACCCATTCCCCCCAAAGTCAATCCCACCTGTTGTCCATGTCCATGGTTCCTTTATACTAGGTTCTTGTCTAAGCTGCTCCCCTTCTTTGCCTCTGCCTCCCCCTTCCCCCCAACCCCGTTCCCCCTGACCACTGAAGGCCTATTCCTTGTATTCATATACTTGGTTCTGTTTTGCTTGTTGTTAGT
>PVIW01018377.1:0-11788 GCA_004026585.1 Noctilio leporinus | reverse complement strand
AGTGTGTTTTCCGCCCCCCGAGCCGCCGGGAGCAGGGAAGGAGGGAGCAGGGCTCGGCGAGGGGAGGACGGCGCGGCGGGGAGCAGGGGGCAGGGAGGGCCGAGAGTGACGGCGGGCGAGGGAGAAAAATCAGCTTCTCCAATCTCCTCCCCTCTGTTTTACCCCCCTCGTTCCTTTTCTCCCTCGGAAGCTCTTGGGTGTGAATCGTATTTTCTTTCTTCTCAGCAAAATGGACCCTGCGTCGGGAGGGGGAGGGGAGCGAGCAGGGAGGGAGGCGGCGGTGGGGTCCGGCTCTGTTTTCCACCCTCGGTTCTCCCCGCCGCTTTTCCGGGGCAGCGGCCAGGAGAGCGGAGGCCGCCGGCGGCCGGGAAAGCTCGGGCCAGCCGCCGGCCCCGTCTGCTTCGCGGCGCGTGCCTGCCGGCTGGACGGTCCCACCCTCGCCGCCTGGCCCCAGAGCAGCGTGAGGACCCGCAGCGCGGCCCGAACGAGCTCGCGGCGCGGGAGGACCCGCGGGCCCCGCGGCCTGGCCGAAGAGGCGGGGGACTTTGGTGGTGGCACTGTTTTGGCCGAGAGCGCGCGGGCCCGATGCGGTTCGAGCCCCCCAGACCCCCCAAACGCAGGATCCTGCGGAGGTCGGGTGGCGGCGGCGGCGACGGTTGGAAGGTGTTAAGATGGCGCTGGGCCTGGCCGGCCGCCAGGGCTGGTGGCGCAGTTGCTCCGCGGGCGCCATCTTCCCTGGCGGCGCAGGCGGCGCCCTTCGCGGGCGCTTCGCCTGCCGGTTCCCGGTGAGGTGCGGGGCGACAGGGAGCCGCGCTCCGGGCGCTGAAAGCAGCCACTGGGATCACGGCGCACTGCCGAGGTGGCGGCCTGCGTAGCCTTGGCTTTTCCCAGGCCCCCAGGCCCGAAGGACGAAGCTCGGGCTCGGAGGGAAAGAGGCCGGGGCTGGCGACGTCTGCTCCTTAACGCTTGTGTTTGAAGAAAGGAGTGAGGGGCTGCGGTCCGGGCTGCGCTGATGGGCTCCCGCGGCCAGCGCTGGGGTGAGGGTTCCCATCGTCTCTTCTGCTGCCTGAAACTGGACAGCTTTGTCTCCCTGGCCTGGCCGCGGGCAGGGCACTGAGGCTGTCCTTCATCTTCCTCCAATTCATTCTCAGAGTGGGGTGAAACGAGATTACAAAATTGCAAAAAAAAAAAGAGTCCAGGACAATTGTATGTCTGCCTTCCAAGTAACTCGGTTCTCTGTTGCTACCCCACGTTAGCTTTTTTTTTTTTTTAGTTGGTTGTATTTTAAAATATCCCTAGAGAGACATTTATCTAGTTGTCAAATTGTGGGAAGGTAATGGGTTCCAGTGATTTGAAATTTCTTGTTGACCTTCATATTACTTCCAATAGTAGTAAATTAAATGGTTTTAGGACTCTGAGCTGAAAAATTAAACTTGCTTTGAAACACTGAGATCTTTTCTCCTTCCTCTTTCTTAAACAGAAAAACTGCCCTGCATTTGGGGAGTCTCTTTCTCATCAATATAAGGCTTCTCAGTTCCCTGACTCACTAGTGTTTCCTTAAAAGTATCCATATAAATATTTGTCCTTTAAGTAGCTCCAAATTAAGAGAGATGTAGGTTTATATTTTAACTGTTACTGAAAAGATTAATTGGGAGGAGGGAAAAAGTGTATAAAGCGTTGATCTCTTTAGGAACCTACAGAGATGGAAAGTGAACAGTTAATTTCTAGTGGATAAAAGCTAACCGTAGCACCAATAAGTGTGTCCTCCAGTTGAAAAAATCATCCAGTATATCGGGTGTCCCCAGCCCCCAGTGGGGCACCAGCACCTTGCAGCTTGCATTGCCACCTGAGCTGCACCTTGTGTCCCCTGCCCTCATCCATGGGAAAAATACCTTCCAGAAACCGGTCTCTGTGCCAAAAAGGTTGGAGACTGCTGCACTCTATAGTATGCCAAGAACTGTGCTTGGTGCTTTATTTAGTTTATATTTAAAATATGTCAGCCCTGCAGTACTGTTTTTATTATTTTTAATTCATTATTTCCAGAAAGAAGGGCAAGGAGGGAGGAAGGAAAGAGAAACATCAATGTATGGTTGCCTTTCATCTGCCTCCAGCTGAGGACCTGGCTGGAGACCTGGCTTGCAACCTGGTTTGCAACCTGGTTATGTGCCCTGGCTGGGGAATTGAACCAGCGACCTTGGAGTTCTCAGGCCCATTTCTGTCCACTGAGCTACCAGCCAGGGCTTATTTATTTTTTAAAAGATTTTACTTCTTTTTGAAGAGGTTGGAAGGAAGAGAAAGGAAGAAACATCAGATGTGCAAGACAGAGACTGATTGGTTACCTTCTTACATGCCTGTAATCTGGTACCCAGCCTGTAACCCAGGAATGCACCTAAACCCAAGCCCAAATGGAGACCTTTCACTTTGCATGCCTGGAGCTCAGTCCACTGAGGTATACCAGCCAAGGCTGCAATTTTATTTTATCTCCAGGGTAGGGACTACTGTTAACCAAGACAGAATATTTGAGATCTTGCAGTTTTAAGTGGTAGAATTGACATTGGGTCCCAAAAGCCATGTTCTTAGCTCTGAACCTGTGGTTTCCAAGTCTGATCATTCAGATATTTTTTAAAAGATTTGTAACATCACATCTTCATTACTTGTTAGGGCTAGTTGGGGTTTTTCAAAAGGTCCAGTCTAATGTGTTAGACAATCTCGGTTTTAAGCTGATTTTTCAACTTCTTGATGCCCCTAACTCCTTCTGATTTTAAAATTCTGGCCTGCCCAGTATTCCTATATTAGAATATGTACCAGCAGTCAGTGTTAAGCCAAAGGTCTCCAGGTAGGTCCTATGTGCCACAGATACACATTCAGAATATCATTGTACTACATTGGGCTGTGCTACTTGGCTCCTTTTAAATTGGAACATGAGACTTAGTCTATATCATTCTGAGTTTGGGCAGTTTATTGCTTGCACTGTTAGTTTTTCTCCTGTAGCTGCCCTTTATCAAATTGTTTAAATTACTTACAGAAAGAAGGGTTAGGTATCCTAAGACTAAAAGCTCAGTACTTTTTTTTTTTTTTTTTAATTTTTTATTTAGAGATTTTATTCATTATTTTCAGAGAGAAGGGCAGGGAAGAAGGAAGGAAAGAGAAACATCAATGTCTGTTTGCTTTTCACCAGCCTCCAGCTAAGGACCTGGCTTGCAACCTGGTTATGTGCCCTGACTGGGGAATCAAACCAGTGACACTTGGGTTCAAAGGCCAGCACCAATCCATTGAGCCACATCAGCCAGTGCTTAAAAGCTCTGTACATTTTTTAAAACCCATCAGCTCATTCAACGGAGAAGTTAAATAACGTAGAGTCTTGTGGGTCTAAATGGGCCATCTAGTTTACTCAAGGCAGTTATGTAGCAAAAATAGAATCTGGGATTGTTAAATTAGGAATCGGGTAGAATTTAAAATAAAAGCATATAGAGATAAATCCTTGGAAGAAAGGGTATTTTATTCTGAATTTGGAATTTATCTTTTGGTTTTGGGGAGTAGGATGGGAAAATTATTCTAAACATAAACCCTGATAAAGGAATATGCATAAAGATATAAGGTCAAGAAGCTCTAGCCCAGGCTGGTAGCATAGTGGATAAGGTGCCAGGCTGTAAACCCTAAAGTTTCTGGTTCAGTTCTCACCCAGGGCACATAACCAGGTTGCAAGCCACGTCTCCAGCCAGCTCTGTAGCTGGAGGCAGGTGAAAGGCAACCATACATTGATGTTTCTCTCTCTGCCTCTCTCCTTTCCTCTCTTTCTGGAAATAATAAATAAAATCTTTATTAAAAAAAAAAGAAAGGAAGAAGAAGCTCCAGTGATGAATAGCCAACCTGACCAAAATGAGAAACAAGTCAGTGATGAAATAAATCATTAACCTCTGTGGAGCAAGGACCGTATACTTGACTTACATCATGCTTTCCTTTATCTTCAAGTCACTCTTATGCTTAGTAATTGCTAGAGGAAATGGTTGAAAACTTCTGATTTTTTTTAATGTCAAAATTATATGTCCACACTTTAAAATTTTTCTAAGGAGCAACTGTTGAACACCTATGTACAATCTAGACCAGTGGGTGGGTGGAGTTCTAGTCTGCCTGTGTGTGGCTTTTCTCCCCTTGTTTTTCATGGTAAATGCCAAAGTAATTATATTCTTTGACTAAACTCCAATAAAGCTTGAAAGGAAGGGAAATCTAAAATAAACCTGCTTAGGGGGAAAGAATAGCTTCCTTATTTTAAAGTAGCCTTTAGTGGAATTCAAGACAGACAAGATTTCTGCCCTCATGGAATTTACAGTATAGTGGGGAAAACAAGAAATAAGTAAACAAATAATCAGGATACAGATTAAGAAAAATTATTAGAAGTTGTTAAAAACCTGGTAGATCTCAAGTATGTTGTGGCAAGTAAGAGTCAAGGAGCATTCCTTTGAAGAGGTGACATTTGAGAGGGGACTTGAAACATGAGCTTGTGACAACCATGTGAAAAGCTGGGGAGACATTCCTGGCCTAGGAACAAGTGCAAAGACCAGAAAGGCCAATAAGGTCATGGGTCTTAGAGACTTGCAGGAGGAGAATGGAGTGAGACGGAGTTGGAGAGAACCTACAAGGCCTCTTGTATTAGGCGGCACCCAGTTTTGGCATTTTATTTTATGAGAATGGGAAGCTTTTGAAAGGCTTTAATTGTGGCAGTGATAAGTTTTTGTTTTGTTTTTAAAAGATCATTGGCTGCTATGTGAAGCAAGAGGAAGCAGAGAGGGTAGTTCAGAGACTATTGCAATAGTCAGCGCGTTGATGCTATCTTAGGCAAGTACAGTGGCAGTGGAGATGGAGCAGATTAAATGGTGGGTTTCAGATATATTTTGGAGGTGAAATCAGAAGTATTTGCTTAATAGGTTGGCTGTGGAGAGAGAAAGGAATCAAGGATGGTTTCAGGATTCTGGCCTAAGCTTTGGTGGCTGATGGTGCTATTTGCTGTTACAAGAAGACAGGAAGAGGAATGAGTGGGGAGGAGTGGGTAACAAGACTTCTGCGTGGAACCTGTTACGCTTTTTGAAATATTTGTGAGACATCCAAGTGGAAAGTCAAGTAGCAGTGAGTATTCAAGACAAGCTGAGAGGCATGGACATGGGTTTTGGGACTCAGTAGTATATACATGGTATGTTATGGAACTGGTTGAGATTGTGATTATAGGGGCCTCAAGATCCAACCCTAAAACACTTCCAGTAGCTGAAGGAGACTGAGGAGTTGCGGAAGTGGGAGAGTGAGTTACCCTTTTTAATAAAGGGGATGGTCTGTTTGCAAAATGATGCTGAGAAGTTAAACTGTGAGGATAGGAGAATGTCCATGTGATTTGGCATTATAGAGGTGGCTGTTTTGACAAGTAGTTTCAGTGGGAATGGGAATGGAAGCCATATTGGAACACATTGAGAGACTGGGAAGTGAAGTGAATGTAGATAGCTTGCCGGGGAAGTTTTGTTATAAAGTGAAGATAAAAACAGGGTAGCGGTGATTGGGGAGGGAAGTGGGGTCAAAGAAGATCTTTTTTAAAAAAATGGGAAGTATAAGAGAATTTTCAAATAGGCTAACAAGAATAGGTAATAGAGATGGAGAGGCTAAGGCAGAAGAGAGAGAAGACTACCAAAAGAGCAGCATTTTTGAGAAGAAGGAATTCAGAACACAAGAAGAGGGTCTGCCTTTGGTGGGAGCAGAAAGACGTGCAGTAGCAGGAGAGAAGGTGGAGAGTATGTGCACAAGTGCAAGGTGGTTTATGAACAGGAGGTAGAATATATATGTTTGTTTTCTCAGTGAAGCATGAGGCAAGGCTAGCAACTTAAAATAAAGGAAGAAGGGGTGTGGGTGGTTTGAGGCCAGAGGGACATCTCACTTCGGACAGCAGCAGAACGAACTCCCTGGGAACCAAGGTAGGATTGCTGGGCATTATGGATGGGCTGGCTGCGTCTTGGTGGGGGTGCAGGGGGTAGAGGGTGAATTTAGGGTGAAACCATCAACAGGGTTAATTGTATGGTTTTCTGCCAGCAACATTCAGCTGTTACAAGAGAAACAAAAGAACAAGCAGGTGATCATTGCACTGAGATGGGAGTTTTTGCCTCCTAGGTGTGACCGAGGAAGAGATGAGCCAGAGGAGTTAATAGGGTTGGTGGCCATGAATTTATCCATGAACCATTCTTTGTTTAAAATGAGTGAATGGGTACAGAATCTCAGTTTGGAATGATGAAAATGTTCTGGAGCTGGGTAGTGGCAACCAGTCACCCAACAATGTGAATGTACTTTAATGCTGAACTGTACACTTAAAAGTGGGAAATTTTATATGTATATTTTATGACAATAAGAAAAAGAATTAACATTTAAACATTGTGGTAGATACTTTTGTTATTTGCTACTGCCTTGGATTGTTTCCAAAGTATTATATTTTCTGTGGAAGAATGAAGCTTTAGAAATCAAATGCCAACTTAACTGAGACTAAAGAGAGTTTTCCCTCTTATCATCCCAAACTTGAGTGTGTGTAACAGTTACTTGTAGTCAGAGATTCTGGGGTGGGACCCAGGAATCATACATTGTTTCTCTATTCAATTTATTTTAAGCCTTTAAAACAAGCTGGGCATTCAGTAAACATTTGCTGACTAAATACTTAATAGAACCCAGATAGAGTAGAATGATGGGAACCAGAGAGCAACAGGTTTTAGACATAGGTGGAGATCAGTGAAGCCTTCCACAATTAGAGGGACATGTGAGAAAAAAGAATAAGAAAGAAAATTGGATGTGATTGTTGTTAGCATTTGACATTCTGAGTGTGAGTGATGAGAAAAATCAGATGGGGGGGGTGGAGAGGGAGAGAAGTATTTTTTCTTGCTTTTTCCTTGAACTTATTGGGTTGTGACAGTGGTTAATAAAATTACATAGGTTTCAGAGGTACAGTTGAAACAAGTATTGGGAAACCACCACCAAGTGGAAGTGTGTAGCACTTCTCTTAACCTCTCTCCATTCTTTCCTCTGAATCTGTTGTCATCCATTTCTTTATGAGGTTCCTCTGTTCCCTAGTTGTCTACAGAATAAGTAATAGTAATGTGAAATTAGAGAACAGGAGAGTAGCATAAATGATAGGATTCAAAATATTAGTAGATGTCTACAATTACTTAGCAAATTCATATGTTAAGGACAAAGGCAAAAGGCTTTGAGTTTAAAGAGAGGAGGAAATTGGCAGAATGTATCAGATGTGGGAGGAAATGGATAAAAGAAAGGTACTTAGCTGTGATGAGGAGATGTGTCTTAGTAACACCAGATACATCTGTGCATGATACAGTCTGGGGATGAATAACATTCTGTAGTAGAAGTGCACAAAGTGCAGTGGGTGAGGGGGCTAGCAGGAAGTGGTGGAGGTTAAAAACATATGGAGGTGGGAGAGCTCACAGAAAAGGAATGGAGTGTGGACTTTAAGGAAAGCCCTAAATTGGAAATCGTTTAAGTGGTACCTCGCTGAATGGAGATGGAGCCCAGGATGCAACTGGGGGGTACCTTGCCCCTTTGGGGTGCAGCTCAAGAGGCTCAGAGGCTGTTGTATATTGTAAGGGAAGGTGAAGGAAATCTTGGGGAGAGGCAGCTGGGGGCGCTGATCTATTTTTTTCCTTACCTCATAAGTGCTTCCACTAAGAAAAAGATCCTGAGACCTCTCTGTATCAGGTCTTAAACCTAGGTTCCCGTTAAGCCTAATCAACTTTAACTTATATACCTGTGATGTTTACATTATAAATTTATTTTAAATAAAGTTGTAAAATTGAATTTTTTTTTTTGTTTTTTTTTTGTTTTTGTGGGTTCTTTGGCTATCTTGAAAACACTCGAATTACCTGAAAAAAACAGAACAAAAACAAAAACAAAACCTGAGTGCGTGGGAAGGAGGAATGAAAGGTACTGTCTTTTTAGAAAAGGCTTGTTTCAGTTCAACCAAAATCCAGTATGCTTCATTATGTATCATCAGCAATTAAGCTTGGTGTCCTAACCTATGATTGAAACATTCCACAAGGGAAAAAAATGAAGGAAAGAAATAATATTTGTTAAATCTCAATATTATTTCAAGCTCTGATGGGTTTAATATTACTAAATTCTCACAGCAATACTGTAGATCACTTTTGTCTTGATTTTCTAGGAAATAAAATTCAGGTTTAGAAAAGATAACCTGTCCAAGGTTACATCACTATGGGCAGAGCTGGAAGTTGAATGTATACTGCAGACCCATCTATTTTGCCATTGGTATTAAGACCATATATAAATTTAATCTACAAATGACTTCCTACTAGGTAAACATTCTAAGATCTTAAAGTTGGATGACCTTAGGATAGGGAAAAGTGGTGATTTAGTGGCAAAATAAAAATTGTGACCAAAAATCTAGGATCTCTTAGGCTGACAGTCCAATTTTATGAAAGTAATTATTCTGCCCCTTTTGCAGATAATTTGGTTTTTGTTTGCATAATATGGTGAGCCAAACGTAGGGACCATTTTAGCTGTTTATTTGGTGCAACCAGGGATTATGAATCATATCTTTCACTTTTAAAGAATTCTAATGGGAAAAAAAATATTTTAAAATTAAGACCTTGGCCCAGGCTAGTGTGGCTCAGAGGATTGAGCACCAGCCTGCAAACACAAGGGTCACTGATTCAGTTCCCCAGCCAGGGCACATAACCAGGTTGGAAGCCAGGTCTCCAGCCAGGTCTGTAGCTGCAGGCAGGCGAAAGGCAACCATACATTGGTGTTTCTCTCCCTTTCTTCTTCCCTTCTTTCCCCTCTCTCTAACAATAATAAAATCTTTAAAAAAAAAAAAAAAAAAGACCTTATAAAAATTGATATTGTGTGGCTCATGTTTCCTTGCTGGAAATATAAGCACAGTAATCATAGTACAGATTTGTGAGGAAAGTATTTAAAATATACAAATGTGATTTGCTTTAAAGGAACATTATTCTAAAGAGGTCATAATATAGGTTGAATATAAAGCGTATTTACTCAGTTGTGGCCAGTGAGTTAACTTGTCAAAATGAATTTCCTTTTTCTTTTAACTCAACAAGAAAGGTTAGCCCTGATAGGCAGCAGTAGTAAAAGATCCTAAAACCTTCTCACTAAGGATTCTGGAGTCCCCTTGGGCTGACTGAGCCCTTGAGAGCATTATGTTGCTCACCAAATAGTCTGAGGTGGTGCTTCATGCAAGACTGCAGGAACTAACTTGAGTTTTCCTCCTCACTCAGTGAAAACCAACCCTCTTACTACTTATTAGTGGTAAGCCTAATTTAGGGAGATGAAAAATTTCAAAATCTTGCGGTAAGTGTATTGTGGAAGAGAACTTTATAATTTGTTAAGACTAAATATTTTGAACATGACTAAGGAGTATAGAGACTGCTATTTTATCTATTGAACCAACCACCTTTAAAAGTTGCTTCATTATACTCTTTTCAGAAAGGACTCCTTTTATTGTAATTTTTTTTTAAAGATAAATTAGTTTATCTGATTTCTTGGTTAATTTTTTATTTCAGAATTGGTATTCAGTGCTCCTTAGAAAATATTATAGCCCTGGCTGGTGTGCCCCAGTGTATTGAGCGCCACCCTGTGAACCAAACGGTCACCCGTTCAACCCCAGTCAAGGCACATGCTTGGGTTGCAGGCTGGGTCCCTAGTTGGGGGTACAAGAGAGGCAACCACACATTGATGTTTCCCTCCCTCTCTTTCCTCTCTCTTCCCCCTCACTTCCCCTCAGTAAAAACAAATAAAATCTTTGAAATTAAAAAAAAAACCATCAGTAAAATAAAAATTAAAAAAAGTATTGTATAGTGTTTGGGCCACTTCCATCAGTGAACTTTTAGCAGTAACTTTTATTTATTTATCTATTTAAAAAATATTTAAAAATAAAAGTTAAATTGATTTTAGAGAGAGAAAGAAAAAACATTGATTTGTTGTTCCATTTGCTTATGCATTCATTGGTTCATTCTTTTACTTACATCAGCTGGACAGTCGATTGTGGCTTCGAGCTCCTGGTTGGTAAAGCTGCATTGCTGGGCGATCCCTGTTTCTGATGCGATCTCTCTTAACCACTTCCTCTTTCTTTTCAGCTTTTTCTGAGCTGCCTAATGATTCTGTACTTTTCAGTCTTCTTTCCTTTATCCTGAAGTGCTGCTTTCCCTCTTTTCATTTCTTCTTTTTCTTCCTTTCTTTTAAATGCCTTCTCTCTCTCATAGCGCTCCCTCTGCCTCTGACACTCTTCTCGCTGCTACAGTCTCTCTCCCGAAGTATGTGCTCTTGTTCCCATTCATAATCCAGTTCCCTCTCCTGGTAGTCTCTGCCAACTTCATCTTCAGGTCTCTTAGGCTTTTCATCTTTAAATTCACCATCAGAACGTTTGGGGAATGTATAACTTTGCCCACCGGCCCTTTCATCATTCAGATTCTCTTTGTCCAATTTCTTGGCTTTTACTCTTTTGTCCAGTTCTTTTTCATCTTTTTTCTGGCTTCTTGAGCAACTTAATCTTTGGTTCTTCCCTCAATTTGGCCCTTTCTGGAACTCTATCTTTAGTTTTTCTCTATCTCTCCTTTTTTGTTTCTCTTCTATCCATTTCCTCCTCTTTCTTTTTGTCTTTTTCTATTTCTAGCCACCTTCTTTCTTCCCATTTTTATTCTCTCATTCTCTGGTCATTTTTTCAGGAAGCTCAATAGTGGGGTTGTCTTTTTAGCTATTAGTTCTCTATTTTTAGCTTCCTCTAGCAGTGTCTCTGGAGTAGATGTCATTTTCTCATTATCTGCAGCATAACTTTCCAAAAGTTTTCTATATTCTAGATCAACATCATTAGTCCCAACTTTGATATCTCTTTTCTTAGCCTTCTTTTTTTGCAGCTTTTTGGAAAGGTGCAAATTCCACTATTGCAGGATATTCCTGACCTTTATTGTCAAGGAATACATAACCATCAAAGCAATCTCTGAACAAAATAATGTCCTCTTGGTTTTTAAAGTTGATGTTTGCTCTGGCATAGATACGAGGATACAGACTAGTACCATTGGAAAAAAACTCAAAATAATCATGCTAGAGCATAGACTGAAGATGTTCCTGAAGCTGCTTCTTGGTCAAAGTGGGAGGTAATCTCCAAATTACCACCTTGCTCAGCACCTCTTTCTTCTCCTTGTTCCAATCCTGTTTATCTTCCCCTTTGGCGCTGTCCTCTGTGGCCCCACTGCTACAACCTGTGGCCCCAGGGGGAGTCAAGAGGGTTACCACTTTTCCTTAGTCCTTTGTTCCTTCTCTTCCCTCATGGCTATGGCTTCAATCCTTACAATCAAAGCTCAGTCCAAATATCCTTTTACTTACTTATTTTTTTAAATTGTTGGTTCTTGTATGTGCCCTGATTAGGGATTGAGCCCGAAGCATTGGCATATCAGAGATGACATTCCAACCAAGTAAGTGACCCAGCCAAGGCCTTAACAATAATTTCTAAAGCCCTAAGCATTTCCCCTGAATTAAAAAGCTTAGTTTTAGTGCAATGTACATTCCTTTTCAGAAATGATTTCTCAATAAATAATAGAACTAGAGAAACCTGGATACCATTTTGAGAGATTAAGTTTAAAATTGTTATATTTGTGTTTGGCAAAGAAACATATTACCAATTTAGAATTACAGTGAAAAACAATGGGAGAAAAACTGTGACAACTAAGAACAACAATGAAAAAGATTTTAAAAACAATATCAAAGGAAGTTTTCTTTTTTTTTT
>PVIW01018376.1:0-11785 GCA_004026585.1 Noctilio leporinus | reverse complement strand
GCCTTGCTGGGTAGAGTATTCTTGGTTGCAGGCCTTTGTTTACCATGACTTGAAATACTTTTTGCCATTCCCTTCTGGCTTGAATTGTTTCTGTTGAATAATCATTTGATAGCCTTATTGGAGCCCCTTTGTATGTTATTTGTCTTTTCTCTCTTGATGTTTTTAGGATTCTCTCTTTGTCTTTGAAATTAGCCATTTTCATAATAATGTGCCTTGGTGTTGGTGTGTTTGGGTTGATCCTCATTGGGACCCTCTGTGCTTCCTGAACTGGATTCATGTTTTCACCCATCATGTTAGGGAAATTTTCTATCATGACTTTTTTGAACAGGTTTTCCATTCCTTGTTTCTCTTCTCCTTCTGGTATCCCTATGATACGGATGTTGTTATGTTTCATGTTGTCCTGCAACTCTCTTAACCCCTCTTCAGTCTTGTTCAGCCTTTTTTTATTCTCTTGTACTGTCTTGGAGTATTTGTCCACATTATCCCCAACTCGCTGATCTGGTCCTTTGCTTCCTCTAGTCTACTGTTGATTCCTTCTACTGTATTCTTCAATTCAGAAATTGTATTCTTCATTTCCTCCTGGCACTTATTGATAGTTTGCATGTCCTTTTTCATGCTGTTGTAGTTCTCAGTAAGTTCCTTGTAACTTCCCTGGAGTTCTTTGTAGTTCTCCTGGAGTTGTTTACAGTTTTCTTTGATGTGGCTGAGCTCACTGAGCTTCTCTATCATCCTTCTTTTGAATTCCTTATCTGATATTCCAGGTGCCTCTGTTTCATTTTGTGTTCTTTCTGGGGATTCTTCCTTTCCTTTTGGTGATGGACTGATTCTTTTTTCCCCCATTTTGGGTGTCTGTTCTTGCTTGCTCTTTATTTATTTATTTATTTTTGTTCTTTCCTTGGGTTAACCTGCTTTGCTTCCTTGCGTTAGTTGAGCACCCTTCTGTGATAGGGGATTTGTGGATTTCAGTGTTGCCGTCTCCCAGATTTTCTCCACTTGCTGTTCTTAGTGTGTCCTTTATTTAGGCTGTCTGGTTGTATTCTGGGCCTGTGGGCTTTTAGCTGAAACAAAAACAAAAACAAAAAACAAAAAACAAAAACAAGAACAAAACTAAACAAAGAGAAAAGCCAAACCAAACTAAACAAACAAAAAAAAAATGCAAAAGGAAAAAAGAAATAAAAACGATAATAATAATAATAAGAAAGGGTTTAGGTGGCTGTTCACCTTTAATAATCCCTGACTGGTCCAGATGGAGCCTGGACCTGAGGGCTTTTAGCAGAGGGGAAAAAAGAAAGAAAAAAAGGGAGAAAGCCACAAGAGAAAGAGAAATCAATATTAATAAAGAAAAGGTTTAGGTGTCTGTTCACCCTTTATGGTCTCTGTTTGGTCCAGGTGGAGCCAGGACCAGTGGGTTTTATCAGGGAGAAAAAAAGGAGAAAGAAAGAAAGAAAAAAAAAAAAGGAGGGGAGGAGAAAGTCACAAGACAAAGAGAAATCAATATTTATAAAGAAAGGTTTTAGCTGTGTGTTCCCCCTTTATGATTTCTGGTTGGCCCTGGTGGAGCCAGAACCTGTTAGCTTTACCAGGAAGAAAAGGAAAAGAAAAATTAAAAAAAAAAAAAAAAAAGAGGAAGGAAGAAAAGAATAAAGAAAGGGTTTAGAAAGCTTGGGGAAGGGAGCAATACTTAGATTGAGGACTGGGAATGTGTTATAGCCACAGAATGAGTAGACTTTAATTCGAGAGTAGGGGGAGGGTCTTGGGTATTTCAGTGGATTGAGGTATGGTGGGGATTAAGAATATGTGAGAAGTAATTTTTGCAAAGGATATGTTGGGGATTAATAGTTCATTTTGCTCTCAGTATAACTCAGGTGCTTGAGATTGGCAGCAATCCCTTTCCTGAGGCTGCCTCTTTTTCTTGGTCAGGACTTTACAGTCTATAGTCTATATTCTAGCGGGTCTTGGCACCTGGCAGGGCCTCTGATTGTAACAGCAGGGCTGATTCTGAGTGTCCGCCCCAAGGTAGGCTGGGCCTTCAGCAGCCTGGCTGGGTTTTAGGGCTGCTGCTATTCTGGAGCCCGCAGGGTGCCCCCCTCCCACTCCTGGCAGAGGTTCCTGCCCATGATGAGCACCCAGCACCCCTGCAGGGCAGCCCGCAACTTCGCTGGTCCCCATGATGATTGGCCCCACCCCCGCAGTTCCGGGAGGAGGCCGCCCCTGTCAGTCAACACTGTCTGGGGTCCGCCTACACTCTTCCGCCCTTCTGGGGCGGGCACCACTCCTCCAAGCCAACCAGCTCTCCGAGAAGTCCTTTATGTAGCCTCTGTGATGAGCCCCTCCCAGGCGTGGGTGGTGCGGCCTTTGTCTCAGGCAATGGCGGGTCAGTTGCCCCCACTACTAGTTCCCGGCTCGCTGTTTGGAGTTTCCGAGGAGGAGTCTGGGGGCCTGTGTGGTTGAGCAGGGCTGGGCCTCCCCCCTTGCAGGGGCTTCTAGCTGCTGTTTCCCTGGTGGCCCAGCAGCACCATTTTCGGCCCTCTCGCCGCCCCGGCTGGTGCACTTCCTGCTCCTCTACTCTGGCTTCCTGCAGGACTCTTCTCTGCTTCTAGCCCCGCGTGGAGCCTCGTCTTCCTGTTGCCTGTTGCCGGAGTGAGTCTCTCACACAGTCCCTCCCCTGCAAGAGTTCAATTCCGAGTTCTCTAGGGTGTTTGCCCTCACTGCCCGCACTTCACTGTTGAGACTTCCAGTTGCCAGGGAGCCCTGAGCTGGTCTCAGTCAAACTCGCCCCCCTGGGCAGAGCCGCCACTGCCCAGAGCCGACCTCGGCCCGCTGGCCGGTATGTCGGGAACACCTCATCTACTGTCCTGCTGGCCTCCTCTGCCTCTGGGCTGTGCTCC
This sequence comes from Noctilio leporinus, assembly GCA_004026585.1. Classification (NCBI taxonomy): domain Eukaryota; kingdom Metazoa; phylum Chordata; class Mammalia; order Chiroptera; family Noctilionidae; genus Noctilio; species Noctilio leporinus. The sequence goes on along the minus strand of PVIW01018376.1, from coordinate 8,897 downwards.
CCTGTGTCCAGATGCTGCCCGCTCCAATTCCTAGGGTCCTGAAGACGTCTCACGCTCCCTATCTTGTCCTCTAGCTGCTTTGGTACTCGAGAATACCATCAGCGCTGCTCTCTACTCTGTTGCCATCTTCCCTCTCCTGTACCGCTACTTTTTATCCATTCATCAACTAATGGGAATTTGGGCACTTACATATCTTGACTATTGTAAATAATGCTGTTATGAACATAAGGGTGCATTTAGTCTTTGAATTGGTGTTTCAAAAAAATTTGGATATATTCCCAGAACTGGAATCACTGGGTCAAAAAGCAGTTCTATTTTTAATTTTTTGAGGAAACTCCATCCTGTTTTCAGCAGTGGTTGTGCTATTTGCATTCCCATCAACAATGCACTAGGAAGCTGGTCTATTCTCCCAGACATGACTATTTACTGCTGCTGATTTCCTAATAGGAGATGAAGTACCACTCCTAAAAATGCTATACGGCATATTTTTATTTTTCCACAAAATGAATTACAGCAAAATTTGCTTCCCTAGTTCTCTGTCCAAGCTTCATCTGGGCCTGGATATGGGGTAGTTAGTGAACAGAGCATAGGGTGTCTTCAGTAGGACCATCATGGTTCCTTGGCCTGTCCACCTGTGGCTGGCTGACTGGGGTAGACACAGTGCTGGGCAGGAAAGAAGATACTAGCAGTATGCTGTAGGCTCAGACACAGTGGATGGTGACAGAACACACTCACTAGGTAGGGGCTCTCAGAACATGGCAGCTTGTTGCTGTATAATCCCTTTATACAGAATTTCAGTGTTTGACCAAATGATACAATCTTTGTGTTTTGGTGTCTATTGGGTTGGTACTTAACATGTTATCAAAACAGACACTGAAATAGATTAGGTTAGTGTCAATTCCTTTAAAGCAATGCTGAAGACCCCAAATCTGAACCTCTGAGCCTTGAAGAATCTGATTGCCTTTGAAACCTTGTGCATTAATGATGTCAGCTATAACACTGCAGGGTAAAGTGTCCAGAGAATTACACATTCCTGCCATCAAGATAAATGGAAACGGTCCAAGAATATTGTGCAAATATTTTATCAGAATCTTTCTGACTCATGCAAGATGTTGGCAATGATGTCTTCACAACTAAGATGACCCAGTGCCCTTTTCCCCATGCCCTCACTGCAAGACTGCTGAATACAATCCCTGCCTGGCTCTTAAATTGGGTCTAAAACACTATCTTCACTGGGCTGCTAAAGAAATGGCTATATCCCACCTTTTGTCCATGTCCATGGTTCCTTTATACTAAGTTCTTGTCTAAACTGCTCCCCTTCCTTGCCTCTGCCTACCCCCTCCCCCCAACCCCATTCCCCCTGACCACTGAAGGCCTATTCACTGTATCCATATATCTGGTTCTGTTTGCTTGTTGTTAGTTTTGTTCATTATTGCCCTGTAATGGTGAGATCATATGGTATTTGTCCTTCACTGACTGGCTTATTTCACTACGCATAATACTTTCTAGTTCCATCCATATTGTTGCAAAGGGTAGGAGTTCCTTCTTTCTTTCTGCTGTGTAGTATTCCATTGTGTAAATGTACCAAAGTTTTTGGATCCAATCATCCATTGCTGGGCACTTAGGCTATTTCCAGCACTTGGCTATTGTAAATAGTGCTGCTATGAACATAATAGAAGAATTACTCTTTTAAGTAATATGAATTGCAATATTACCAAACATATGCAAAAATACATTTACACACATACATATTTTTACACATATTTAAAGTACATACTGGATTTTGAAGAGTTAATACAAAAAATTTAAAATATGCCAATAGCTTATATAATTATTACTTGCTAAATGATAGTATTTTAGATATATTGTAGCAAATTGAGCAGTTTTTCATTTTTAATACTTTACTATGGGAATGCTTTTTTGTGAAATATATTACAGAAATGGTAAAAGAAAAAGAAATTGTTATAGAAATACTAGGTGCTGGATACAGATAAAACTGCTACTTTGTCCTAGTGCTTATTCTAGTACCACCACCAATAACATCAGAATTACTGGTCCCACAAAGAGATCCCAAGTTCCCAGTTTTCTTCCTTCTCAAATATTATTTCTTTTTTTGAAGATTTTATTTATTATTTTTAGAGAGAGGGGATGGAAGAGAGGCAGAGAGGGAGAGAGAGAGGTTTCAATGTATGGTTGCCTTTCACCTGCCTCCAGGTACGGACCTGGCTTGCAATCTGGTTATGTGCCCTGGCTGAGATTGAACCAGTGACCTTTGGGTTTGCAGGCCAGTGCCTTATTCCACTGTGCCACCATCCATGGCTCATATATTATTTCTAGAAATGACTCACTGAAAATTGCTTCTGTGTCCCTCTCTGAAAAGGCAATCAATCTAAGCACAGAGATTAGAAGAACAAGCTGTCTTAATCCAGGCCCCTGCCAAGCAGGAAACCTATACTGCATTAGCCATGGGAAACATTTTGGGACTCCCTCAGGCCTCAGTGTAAGGGCAAGAGGCCCCTTATAATCCTTCCACTTGCCCCTGGAAAGGAGAAAACAAACACTGGGAGTGCCTTCCCTAAACCTTCAGGTGGGATCTGGGGTTGAGTGCCAGGTTGCACAGCAAAGTGGTTATAATGCTCTTAGTAATTCAAGAGCCTCTTCAGTTTCTTCTTTATCCAAAATGAATTATTTAATCTTTCTCAGGATTCCACATACACGTGCATAAACTGTTTACACATCAAAACTATCTGAAAACCTGGCCAAATTTAGTGGCTGAATGCAGAATTGTGGACAAAACAGAGATAAGAGGAACACTTAGTTTTCGTAGTTTTATTCTTTTGAAATTGGAATCAGTAGAATCGCAATTATTCTAATGCTGTAAAGCTTCATTTAAAATATAAATTTAAACTTATATCAACCAGGTGAAGCAAAATCCTGTGTTCATCCTGGGGAGAAAAAAACCCTGCCTGCTCCAAACAAACTGGATAGGAGCCCAGAGATAGATGTTGCTGGCCAGGATTGTGCATAACAATGCAATACTCTGGAGGCTTAGGAAACAATGAGTTGGTTTGCATTTAATTGATAAACAATAACAAGGAAATTTAATATGTGCCCTGAGGAACATCCTGGGCATTGAAGACAGGGACAAGAATCTTGGTCTCTCACAGAAGCTAGGTATGCTGATGTTTGCAGACCCAGAGCATTAGAATGGGAAACAGTTCTAATCTACACCCTTGGTAAAACCTACTCACTCATAATGAATAGAAACAAAGGTAGCCACTCTAAACTAGGTTCTTTCTATCTGGAAAGATGTTATAACACTATTAAATATTAAAGCCAATTATTGGGTTCCAGTAAAACAGACTTCTGTACCACTTTATATTGCCATGCAGTTAACCTTCCTACGTAAGTTGTTCTGAGCTTCTATGATTAACTTCTGCATTAAATTTTTATGTTTTTCAAAATTTATACTATTTACTTTGCCCATGTAGGTCCTGAATATTAGCAATAAGGCTTGAGAAGCTATCTTCTTTCCATCAAAAAGATTTTCCAGTCCCAACAACATTAACATAAATTGATGCCTCATTTAATTGATAGAGGTATTTAGGCTGAAAACTATAAGGATACCAAATTCTAAAACTATCCTAGAAAACCAACTTTTCTAGGGTCTCCTAAAGAAGACATTCTGGTAATGATGGTAGATTAAAGGTTCAGAGTCTCCAGTTTTATTAAATATGAACAATTTCTAGCTCTGTCACTTTGGACAAGTTACTTCAACTCCCTTCCTGAGTACCTCATTAGGACTTTGTAAGAATTAAGTAAACTATTGTTAGACATTTTAATGTGTTAAATTTAGTATTGTGATCAGTGTCTAGCACATGGCAATTACTGAATAAACAGTAGCATCTCCATGGCAGATGCTTCTGGGGCTGTACACACATCTATAATCATCTATAAACAAGGCAGACATCCACAGCTTTCAAAATAAATAACTATATACAGGTAATCATAAATTCCTATGTCAATATACGTTAAAGATGATCTTTTCTTTTTTTGGTTGATTCAATCATCTTTATTAACCTTGTTACAGTTTCACTTTATAAATTATATCTAGTTGTCTTCTCAAAGAGATCTACTTTTAGTACATCATGTTAATAGTAAAAAGCCAACTTCAACCTAGCGTTTTAATAACTTCTAGAAAAGGCAAGCTAGAAAATCAATCATTTTACACACACATAAGAGTAGTGTTCCAAAATTAATAGGAAGCTGCTACACTTTTAAAAAGGGGAGGAAAAAACGTTCATTTTGGTCTTTTCTGTGCACTAACAAATTATGCTTTCAATCATTAGCAACAATGATATAAAAATGCTCTGCTTTTTAAATTTCTGAACTTCAATACAAGTTAAAATAGAATAGCAGTATTGGAGTCTTTGGAGAGGTAATTAGCCAGCAGTAGTTGAACCTCTTTATCAATAACCGGGTCCAGGTTGGGTGTAGCTCTGACTAAAGGGAGGACAATTACATGCATAAGGATTAGGCCCACTTGGAGGAGGGATCATGGTACCTCCAGGAGGCTGAGTAAAACCTGGTCTTGGCTGATAGGCCCCAGGTTGGCTTGGAGCCATTCCAGGTTGTGAGGCAGGGGCCACAGTATAATTAGCAGGCTGAGAAGTTTGGGTAGCATGTATGGAGGGTAACTGCATCGCCTGGTAGCTGTGGTGGTTGGGCAGCCAGTTGTTGAGATTGACTGGAGAAGGAAGAGGTGGTGCCTAGGAAGTTGGTTGCTGGAACTGCTGAGGTTGTTGGAGTCCAGTCTGCTCACTATAGCCTGAATACTGAATACCATACTGAGGTGGCTGAGGTGGTACCTATAGCTGCTGAGCACTATAACCAGCCTGTTGAGGGTACGGTTGGTACATTGAACCTGCTTGTGTCTGGGCTCCTGCATATGGTAGCTGTTGTGGCTGAACTCCTGGGAGGTGAGCTGCAAAGGAGGAGGAAGCAATGCTGTCAGGTGTTCCTGAATGGTCTTCTGCAGGAGCACTGGGTGGCCCTGAAACCTGTGCCACCCAGTGCTCCTGTGTCATCTGTTAAGCCAAACACTGACATAGCATGTTTATTGATTTTATCTTGGTTTTTTAAAGGATCAAAGGCTGACATACTTGCTGCCATAAGCTGAGTATTCTTGTTTTCTGGAAGAATCAGAAGCAGCAGACTTTTCTTTCCTACCATCCACAGTATCATTTTCAGGAATACTGGGGAAGGTCCTGGTTCTCTAGTTGGTTCCAAGCTATCCAATAAGCAATTCACTTAATTTAGAAGTTCTATGAGTTCTCGACTGAGGTATTTCACCTGACTTGATTCAAGGGGTCTTGGTTGGCCATTAACAAATAATGTCAGATTCAGTATTCCACTACACTGAATTGCAAAGGAAAGCTCAGACCTACCAAAAATTGTTATAAGATCTCCATCTTTACCTTTATAATTTATTGTAACGTCATCATTACTCAGAAGTTTCCCTCTGAAAACTTGCTGCATCATTAGCATTAATTCATCGTAAGTAATATCTTCATCATGAATGGGAATTCATCCAATATCCTCCCCAAGTTGAGCTTTGATGATTAGCTTTCCACTTAGGTCCAACTGCCCATTCATGGTAGACTCCAGGATGTCAGATATATAAAACTCTAGAGAAAGGCTCTTTGTAGAGGCTGTGTTGCCTCCTCTTCACAGGTCTCTGCAGACCCGACTGGTGCAAGGCTGCTGGGCTCCAGGGCATCTAGGGCGGCTGCAATCATGGTCCACTCCACAGCTGCTGTACCTCACCTGTAGTTTCGCTCTGGCTCTAGCCAATCGCACAGACCTACCAGCCCAGCTTGAGAACAGGCCCAGTATGTGGCAGGTTGGGGAAGATTTTCTATTTTTAATAAAAATTTAAAGTGTACATGGTAATTTAATATACAGGTATAGAGTAATTACCATAGTCAAATTAATTAGCATACTTTGTTCTCAGATAGTTATTTATTTTGTATGGGATGTGAGCACCTAAAATGTATTTTCTTAGTAAATTTCCACTATTCAAAACAGTATTATTAACTAGAGTAATCATGCTATATATTGCAAAGACAGCTACAGCCCTCAATTAATTAAAATCTTCAATTCTTGAGGTGTAAGAGAATCAGAATTCCAGAATTACCATAGGATAATACTGGGAATGTCTAGATTCCAACACAAACTTATAAGGTGTACAAAAACAAACAGACAAACAAACAAAAAACAGAAACATGTCTCATCCATAGGGAAAAAATTGACACAAGTCATTCCTGAGGAAGCCCAGATATTGAAATTACTCATCAAAATCATTAAATCAGCCCCGGCTGGCATGGCTCAGTGGGCTGTGTGCTGGCCTACAAACCAAAGGGTCACCAGTTTGATTCCCAATCAGGGCACATGCCAGGGTTGTGGGCCAGGTTCCCCACTAGGGGAATGCTAGAGGCAACCACATGTTGATGTTTTTCCCTCTCTTCCCCTCTCTCTAACAGTAAATAAACAAAATCTTTTAAAAAACCATTAAGTCAATTATCTTACATATGCTCAACGAAGTAAAGGAAAACATGGACAAGGACTAAGAAAATCAAGAAAACAATACACAAACAAAATGAGAACATCAATAAGATAGAAATCACTAAAAAAATCAAATTTTTTTGTTTAAGATTTTATTATTTTTCAGAGAGAGGGGGAGGGAGATAGGAAGAGAAGGAGAGAAACATCAATGTATGGTTGTCTTTCACCTGCCTCCAGCTATAGACCTGGCTGGAGACCTGGCTTGCAACCTAGTTATGTTGCCCTGGCTGGGAATCGAACCAGCAACCTTTGGGTTCACAGGCCAGCATCTTATCTACTGTGCCACAAAAATAAAATTCTTGAACTAAAAAGCACAACTACTAAAATGACAAATTCACTACGAATGTTCAACAGCATATTCAAGCAGGCAGAAGGATCAATGAATTTGAAGACAGAACAAGTCCTAAGTACAGAAATAAAAAAGAATAAAGAAGAATGACAGTCTATATTCTTGAGGGATACTATCAAGGGCACAAACTTACACATCACAGGAGTTAGGGAAAAAGAGAAAGGGCAGAACAAAATAATTGAGGAAATAATGGCCAAAAACTTCCAAAATTTTACTAAAGGTATAAAATATACAGATCCAAGAAGTTAACAAACTCCAAGTAGGATAATTTAGATATCCACACTAAGATACATCATAGGCATCCTGTCAAAACCCCAAAATGCATAAATTTGAAAGCAGTACAAGAGATTTTTCACATACAAGTCTTCTCATATTATTAACAGCTAACTTATAAAAAATTAGGGAGGTAAGAGACAAATTGATGACTTAAAGCCTTGGGGGAAAAAGAAACTGTCAGCTAAGATTTCTATAACTGGTAAGACCATTCTTCTTATATAAAAGATTCAACAGATTGTAAAGTATTCTGTTAAATGAGATACTTCATTTTGTCAGGGACTTGCTTTGTCATCATACAGTTAAAAAGTTACAGGGTTAATGACGTCTTCCTTGTTCAATTCTACCAATGATTTAAATAAGAATAAAAATTCTTCAAAAAAATCTTCCAGAGATCTCCAAGATGGCGACAGAGTAGAGAGCAGTGCTGATGGTGTTCTCGAGTGCCGGAGCAGCTAGAGGACAGGATAAAGAGCGTGAGACGGCTTCAGGACCCTAGGGATTGGAACGGACAGCATCTGGACACAGGGGAACAGAGCCCAGAGGCAGAGGAGGCCAGCAGGACAGTAGGTGAGATGTTCCCGACCGACCGGCCGGCAGGCCGAGGTCGGCTCTGGGCAGGGGCGGCTCTGCCCAGAGGGGCGCATTTGACTGGGGCCAGTTCCGGGCTCACGGTGACTGGAGGTCTCAGCAGTGAAGTGTGGGCAGCGAGGGCGAACGCCGTAGGGAGCCCGGAATTGAACTCTTGCGGGGGAGGGACTGTGTGAGAGACTCACTCCGGCAAAGGGGAGGGGAGGCTCCCTGCACGTGCGGGGCTAGAGGCGTAGAAGAGTCCTATGGGAAGCCGGAGCGGGGGAGCGGGAGGTGCACCAGCGGGGCGGCGAGAGGGCCGAAAACAGCTGCTGGGCCACCAGGGAAACAGTGGCTAGAAGCCCCTGCGAGGGGGGAGGCCCAGCCCTGCGCAACCACACAGGCCCCCAGGCTCCGCGGGAAACTCCAGGCGGCGAGCCTGCAAGCTGGGAACTAGTGGCGGGAGACTCGCCATTGCCGGAGACAAAGGCCACGCCGCCCACGCCTGAGAGGGGCTCATCACAGAGGCTGTGTAAAGGACTCCGAGGAGAGCTGATTGGCTTGGGGGCGTGGTGCTCGCCCCGGAAGGGCGGGGCAGTGTAGGCGGACCCCGGACAGTGTTGACTGACAGGCACAGCCTCCTCCCAGAACTGCGGGGGCGGGACCAGTCGTCACAGGGACCAGCAAAATTGCGGGCTGCCCTGCAGAAGTGCTGGGGGCGTGTCCTGGGCCGGAACCTCCGCCAGGAGTGGGAGGGGGCTCCCTGCGGGCTCCAGAACTCCGGCAGCCCCAACACCCAGCCAGGCTGCTGAAGGCCCAGCCTACCTGGGGGCGGACACTCAGAATCAGCCCTACTGCAACAATCAGAGGCCCTGCCACACACCAAGACCGGCTAGAATATAGACTATAGACTGTAAAGTCCTGACCAAGAAAAAGAGGCAGCCTCAGGAAAGGGATTGCTGCCAATCTCAAGCACCTGAATTATACCGAGAGCAATATGAACTATTAAGCCCCAACATATCCTTTGCAAAAGTTACTCCTCACATATTCTTAATCCCCCCTATACCTCAATCCACCTAAA
>PVIW01018375.1:0-11790 GCA_004026585.1 Noctilio leporinus | reverse complement strand
CTGCCTCTTCTTTTTAAAGTTTCTTTAATGTATGGGGGGGGGGGGGGGTGGAATAAAGTGACATATCTGCATACCTACTATTCAGAATTAATCAATGTTAACTTTTTACCACTTTTGCTTCAGAACATTTTAAAAATATAAAAATAAAACATTGCAAATAAAGTATTCTTTGTTTCCTCCTTCAATGCTGTTTCTGACCCTTTCCATGTTTCCCTGCACTACAAAAAGACACATCACTTCTGTGGTGTTCTTGCCAAAAATCCATAACCTCAGTCTAATAATGGAGAAACATTGAGACAAACCCAAACTGGAGACATTCTACAAAAAAATGAATCAGTACAATTCATGCACCTACACACACACATATATGTACATGCATGTATGCACATATATGTATGTGTGAATAATATTATGTGTTTTTAATCTATATAAATATATAACCATACACACACACCCTGACATAGAGTCATCCATGGACAAACTATATGCATTTTAAGTATAACTGGATAAACAATATGTTTTTGGTTTTACCAAATAAAGTGTGTCATATGGAACATAGATCTTCTTTTCCTTTCTCAACATCATGTATAGGGGATTTGTAAATATGCTGATACATTCAACTTTAGTACATTCATTTTTCTTTGTCTTCCAGAGCATGAATATATCATGTTGTAATTATCCATTCCCATGTTGATAAACACCTATGTTGTTTCCAGGTTCTTATTATTACAAGCAGTGCCAGAGGGTGTTTTTCAGGACACGTCTGTGAGAGCTGAGCAAATGGACCTGAAAGTGAAATGACTCACCCAGAGCAGAGGTCAGCAAACTGGACAACAAATATTTCAGACTTTGCCAGCCAGATGGTCTCTGTCAAGACCACTTCACTCTACCTCTGTAGCACCAATACGAGTGAGGATTGTGTTCCATTGAAACTGCCAATTGTTCTGCCAGAGCACAAGCCTGTTCAGCACCACCTGAAAAGGCCAGATGGCTCCCCTGCAGTCTTTTTTTCATGTGTTCCCCCTTCATAATTTCTTTTCTTAGAGACTTTTGCAGAGCTGAAACTAAAAGTTGCTTCAGGTCTACAGATCTTTGTGGCTGTGTGTGTGTGAATGAGATAGACAGACAGAAAGGTAGACAGATTGTCAAGGCCACCAGAGGGGAAGAGGGGAGACTATCCCCACACCATGGCAAGTTGATCAGCAGTGGGAACCCCTCAGGGACAGGATGTGGCCAGACCACAGAGGATGGCTCTCTGATGAGCCTCAGGAGGCTGCCCAATAAGATTTCCAGCTTTCAGGAAGCACAATTCCAGCAGAGCTGCCAAACTTCAGGAACCATATGGAAGTAAAGGATGAAATATCACAGCCATAACCAGATAGGGGAGAAAAGAGAAGGAACTCCTAGATGATCTGAGCAGTTGACTGGCTAGGATTATTATGTGATCTGCAAGAGGAGAGAAGAAAACCCCACTAAAAATTTTCTTAAAGCTTGGGAAATTATTTTACAGTTAAAGAAAGAACTCTGATATTTGTATAACTGAGGTTCACTCACTGAGAGGAAATTTAACTAGGAGTTCTCTCCCCTGTGTCCTTTATGTTTATGCAAATGTTGAAAATCTGCAAAGCTATATTCCTTCCTCACCTTCTCCAGAAAGCCCTCTTTAAGCTACAATTTTAGCTTCTTTCACTGAACATTTATTGGAATATTACATAATAGGGTAATTAATAAAGTGAACTCTAGAGTTACCTATGTCTACATTTTAATTCTTCTTCCAAACACTGTTAAAAAATAAAATTCAACAGAGTAAGTTTTAAAGATCTTATTATTTTTATTCAGGGATTCATGAATCAGATAGCATCCAATCTTGCAGAGGGAAAGGAACCTGAGGACTTTTACAACAGAAAAGGGCAGGAATAGGCAGTTCTACTGACAAAAAAGGTAGGTTGGTTAATGCAAGGTCACTGTCCTTTAGGGGAGGGGATGGGAGGAACCTGTCAGTCAGATGACCTCAATAGTGCTGGTCACACAATTCCTGATGGACTGGTTTAATATTTCATTTCGGAGTAAGCCAAAACTGAAATTAAGTCTTTATCTGGTAATATGGGGCTTAGCATAACTGACTCCATTTTGGGCCTGTTATCTGGCTTTTAACTATAACCTTTGGAATATGGGTGATTTATTCAACCTCTCTGAGCCTCCTCTTTAAAAATGAAGAGAATAATAAAACCTGCCTCATAGAGTTATTGTGAGAATTAAATGAGATATATCAAATATTTAGAATATAGTTTTTTCCCCAGAACTAATTTTATTTGTTATTGGCCATTGCTGCACTTATTATCTATAGCACATATTTAAATATTTTATTGGATCTTGCTGTGAGAGCTGTTACCTCATTGTATTATAATTACATATGTGTATTTGTCCTTTCCCAATACACTGTGAATAACTCCAGGGAAAAAAATATGTTTTGTTCATCTTTTTATTTCTGGTGCATGATAAATAATAAAGAGTTATTCCATGTTTGTTGCATGAGTGATTGTATAAAAAGTTGACTAATGTTGCCTTATATTAATGGTTCATGCATCAATCAAATGTAAGGGTAAAATAAAGATTTTTTTCAGAATCTTAAATGTCTCCCAGAAAATTTACCTTGAATTAACCTATTCTTAGAAAATTACCTGCAAAATAAGAGAATAAACCAACATGGAGAATGTTGGGGAACCTATAATGAATCCAACCCAGACAAGGAGTAAGAGGATCCCCAGGATGACAACATCAAGCATAACTCATGACCAGCCTAGATGGAAAATGAGTTCAACAACAGGGGCAAAGTGGGAAAAACTGGTAGACTGATTCTCATGATGGAGAACTGAGGACATTTTTTTTAAGAGGTTTTTTTGTTGTTGTTGTTGTTTTAAGATTTTATTTATTATTTCCAGAGAGAGAAAGTAAGGGAAAGAGGCAGAGAGGGAGAGACATCAATGTATGGTTGCTTTTCACCTGCCTCCAACTACAGATCTGGCTGCAGACCTGGTTTGCAACTTGGTTATGTGCTCTGGCTGGGGACCTTTGGGTTCGCAGGCTGTCACCTTGTCCACTGTGCTACCGGCCAGGTAGGGACATTTTTTACATATAATAGAGGTGATTAATGAAATTTTAAAAAGCTGAGAGCCCCCCAACTTGAACTTTAACCAGGAGAAAAATTCTCCTTTGAGTGGCATAAAGATGATCATATTTATACACATTAATGGAAATGGAGTTTATAGCACATTGCTTGGTTCTGCAAAAGACAATAATTATGTATCCACAATAAGATAAATGCTATGGGTTAGTTTTCAGCATTTAGAATCAACTCTAGCCACATCATGGGAGGCAATCCTGCTTACGTAACAAACATAAATATTATAAATCTTAATAATTGATATATAAAGCTTTTGTGAATAAATTTTAGGGTGTGGACAGCAGGGAACACTAGTAAAGTATGGGAGGCAAACTACTGATACAGAATAAAGATGTCTTATGGTTGCTAGAAGAAGAAATAGGAATTGAAGAGTAATGTTTGATTGTGCAGGTGTGACTAAAGGAAGAGCTATAAATACACCACACTTAGGAGATAAGATTGTTAGAAAAAAAAAAGTGACAAAAATTGTTAATCAGTCAAGAAGAAAGACAACAGTCAACAATTAAGCAAATTTATACAGAACTGGTAGCATAAATGTACTCTTTACCTATATAGAGATAACACCCAGCAGAATAGGCACACACACACGTGCACACACACACACACACACTTACTAAGAGAAGAATAGCTGCAGTCACACATACAATGCAATCATTGTTTAAAAAATACAATAGAAAATATAAACAATATTTATGGCTGTGTTTGCCATGGCAGAAAACAGAAAACAACAACTTGGTAGATAAATCATTGCATAATTACACAGTGTAGTTCTATTCAACTAAAGAAATAAAATAAGGCAAATACATTGACATGAATTTCAGAAACAACATTGAATAAAAAAGCAAATTATAGGACATGTTAACGTGATACCATTTTTTAAATATATTTTATTGATTTTGCTATTACAGTTGTCCCAATTTTCCCCCTTTGTCCCCATCCACCTAGTAACCCCCCATTTCTTCTCGCAATGTCCCCTGCTAATCCATGTCCATCTGTCATGCATATAAGTTCTTTGGCTTCTCCATTTCTTTTATTATTTTTAACATCCCCCCTACTATTCCGTATCTACCAATGCATACTTTTTTTTTTTCACATCCAGACAATTCACCATTTAATTACTGCTGTCTAACCGTTAGCCTCTCAATCATATTAATACAAAGTTTTCTTTTCATTATTTCAAAATGCTATGTTAATGACTTGTTTAAAACATTACCTTTCAAAGTAATATCAGTTGCAATATTAACAAACACATGCACAAATACATTTACATACATACATTTTTTTACAAATACTACACTAGAAAAAAATATTTCTACTCCTGTGACAGACTCTAATTACATCATTTGATACCATAGAAAATATTTTAAAAGACATACAGAAAATCAGTGCAGATAACCCTTGGAAATGGGGTTGGAAAACTGGAAAAAGGGTATTGTATTTTCTATTCTACATTGCACATGTTTCATACCTCTCTAAACTAAGAATATATCAAATTATAATATTAACTTGCTTAACACTAGGAATATAATGTTATAACCCTAGTAACATTTATTGAGTGCTTAGTATTGGCACATAACAAGCATCCAATAGAAGTTAGCTATTGGCATAAAACAAATATATAGATCATTGGGACAGAATAGAGAACCTGGAAATAAATTCATGCCTTTATAGCCAATTAATTTTTGACATTGGGGCAAAAACATACAGTGGTGTGATGACTGTCTATTCAATAAATAGTGTTGGGAAAATTGGACAGAATTATACAAAAATTAAACCAGACTATCTTCTTATGTCATGCACAAGAATAAACTGAAAATGGATTAAAGATTTAAATGTTAGCTATAACCATACAATTCCTAGAAGTAGGCCCTGACTGGTGGCACAGTGGATAAGGCACCAGATTGTGAACCCAAAGGTCACTGGTTCGATTCCCAGCCAGGGCAACATAACCAGGTTGCAAGCCAGGTCTCCAGCCAGATCCGTAGCTGGAGGCAGGTGAAAGACAACCATACATTGATATTTCTCTCCCTTTCTTCCTCTTTCTGAAAAATAATAAATATAATCTTAAAAAAAATCCTAGAAATAAACGTAGGCAGTAAAACCTTGGACATTTCTCATAGCAATATCTTTACCAATATATCTCCTTGAACAAGGGAAATAAAAGAAAGAAAAAAAAAATGAAACTACATCAAACTAAAAAATTTTGGCAAAGCAAAGGAAACCATCAACAAAATGAAAAGACAACTCACAAAATGTGAGAACATATTCACCAATGATATATCCGACAAAGAATTAATATTTAAAATTTATAAAGAACGTACAAAACTCAACATCAAAGAACAATCTAATATAAAAATGAGCAAAAGACATGACTAGACATGTCTCCAAAGAGGACATACAGGTAGCCAATAGATACAGGAAAAGAATCTCAACATCACTAATCATCAAAGAAATGCTCATTAAAGCCACAATGAGACATCACTTCACATCTGTCAGAATGGCTGTCAGCAATAAATCAACAACACAGCAAGTGCTAGTGAGGATGTGGAGAAAGGGGAACTCTCATGCACTGTTGATAGGAAAGCAGATTGATGCAGCCACTGTGGAAAGCAGTATGGAGATAATTGAAGAAATTAAAAGTGGAGCTGCCTTATACCCTGCAATGCTACCTCTGGAAATATATCTGAAGAACCCTAAAACATAATTTGAAAAATATATGCACCCCTATGTTCTTGCAGTACTATTTATAATAGTCAAGATTTGGAAGTAGCCCAAGTGTCCATCAGTAGGTGAGCAGATAAAAAAGCTATGGTATGTTTCCTTAAAAAGGAAGGAAACCTTAGCTTTTGCAACACCATGGGTGGACCTAAAGATTATAATGTTAAGTAAAATAAGCCAGTTAGAAAAAGACAAGTACCATATGATTTCACTTATATTGGAATCTAATGAAAAAACTAAAAAATAAAAGAACAAATAAAAGAAAAACAGACTCATGGGTACAAAGAAAAGACTGACAGCTATTGGGAGCAGAGGATGTTAGGAGGCTGGGTGAAAAAGGTGAAGGGATTAAGAAAAAAACCCTCATAGACACAGGCAACAGTATGGAGGTTACCAGAGGGGAAGGGATGTGTGGGGAGGGTATAAAGGGTACAGGGACCAGGGGAGGATAAATGGTGAGGAAAAGAAACTTGACACTGAATGGTGAGCCCACAATACATTATACAGCTAATGTATTATAAAATGTATACTTGAAACCTATATAATTCTATTAACAAATGTCACTCCAATAAATTCAATAAAAATAAAGAAAAGAAATAAACTAGTGTTCTCAGTTGGAGCAGCCAGTACAGTGACTACACACCAGGAAAGCAACAGCTAAAACAAATGAGTATTTTTAACCTGGAAAAGGAAAGATTGCAAATAAAGGCTGACATTCAGAAAAAGGATGGGGTTCACACTGCATTTATTCAAGGACTAGATCACTGGACAGAAGCTGTGGGAGAGAAAGTCTCTCTGAACCAAATGAGCCCCCTCAGGCTGCAGTGAGCTCAGGCCACACTAACTGTCTCTCACTCTGATCTCAAGTTCAGCCTGGAGGACCACTAATCAAGGATGACCGTTAAGGCCCACTAAACATGAGGATCTGTTCTGCAAAAGCAGAGGCAGCAGAGTAGAGCTGATGAAGAGAGAAGAGAGATTTTCAGGGACTGGTGGCAGGCATAAAGAAAAGCACGTGCTAAATTGGGGTACTCCCAGGTAAATGCTGAAATAATGAGTTTTGCTGGGTCCTTCCTACAATGGGTGAATGCTTTATCAGCATTTACAAGAAAGTAACACCAGCATACTCTTCCCTCTGAAGTGGGGAAAATGGGAGACTTCTGCCTGAGACTCTAAAAGAGAATCCTGAGTTGGGAGAAGCCAGAGCCAGGACTGACAGTGATTGTGAGAGAGGCCAGCATTCCGACACCAGGCTGGGCAGTGTCAGGCCTAAGCCGCTTTGGTGATGGGGCTCCAAGCTGAATGGACTATTACTTCAATAAAGGATAAACTTGGGAGTAGACTGTACCCAGGAATGAGAAGTCTGGCACTTTATAATACCTGAAGAATTCCTTTTAAGTTTCCTGTCCCTTCAGTAAACATATACACACAAAATCTCTTCCCACTCTGTGTGTGGTCTCCATGGCACACAAAAGTGAAGGTCAAAGCCAGGACAAGGAGAGGAACCCCAGAGGCAGCCTGAGTTTCCAGTGCTGATAGCAGAGGGGTGGCTGTCTCTCTGCTAGATTCCTGGGGAGACTGCAACGTGGAAGCATTGAGCCCCAACTTGGAGATGGGCCCACTGACACCAGGAAATGTTTTGAACAGCAAGTTTCTTGGCTAGCTGCAAACAAAATAATGTCTTTCTCTACTTAGAAATTCCTTTAGAAAAAGAAACACAAAAAGCCAAAGCCATCTTTGCAGCCAACTAGAAATTTTGCAAATGGTTTTTAAAAATAAAAGTAAAACTGAGTTAGAATCATTCTCATAGTAACTAACCTCTTTTTCTTCTTTTGCCTGATGACTGGTGGTCTGCAAAACATGTTGACCTTTTTCATCTCATCCTAACCTTATGAAGAATTGCTTTCCTCTTCCTCCTCCTCTGAGGCATCCAGACCATGGTCAGCCTGAAAGAATGCACCACCAAGGCCCTGTGTCAACCCTCCACTTGTAACCATTACTCCCTCTCAAGGAACTGAATTAGGAAGAACAAAGGAGGCCAAGGTCTTAGGTATTTGTGGTTATTCACATGTACCCACATGCAGCCCATGCCACCCTTTGCTTTACAGCATTACTGCAGAGTTCACAAAAGAAGCAGCTTTTTCTTCTCAGCAGAATTGCCTGCTTTACAGTTACAAGTAATAAAGGGAAGCTTGGGTAGAGTGGGCTCTCTGCAATTTTTTCTGTACCCACAGGTTAAACTTTTGACACCAAAGTCACTCTGCCATTTGAACCACTGAACCCAGATTGAGGTTGGTGAGACAAGGTCAGTAGCAGCTTCAGTAAAGCCCTCTTGTCTTAGGCCAGCCGAGGTGGTGAGCCCCTTTAGCACCTTGTCAAACACTAAATTTAATCCTAGTTTTATTTTCAAATCAGTTTTTTTAAATACACTAACCATTAAGCCATAGGAGGAAAGTTCCTTTTAAAATGATTTATTATGTGTTAACAGCTAAAGAAAATCTAAACAGTGTCTCCATAAAGACCCATGATCACGTTTTTAATTAAGAGCCACAACTTTTAATAGAAAGCATAATATGCCCATTCATGTCAGGGTACCCACCAACACTGGGGAGGTAATCCAGCAGCCAGATTCCAGGGAGAAGAACAGCTTTCCATTCACACCTCAAAGTCCTCTGTTAAAGAAAATAACAATAAAGTAAGATCCCTTTAAAACTTGAGTTTGGGAATTTCAGCCCAGAAAAAGGATACATTTTGTTCCATTACAGGGACATTTGTTAAAGTTTCCATGCCTACAATAGCTCACTCAGTGCTCTGAGTAACTCAAACACCCTTTAAGCTGTTAATGTGCAACAGGTCATTCTAAATGTATCCTGTGCCTGTGTGTGCCCTGGTAAATTCCTTGCGGTGCTCTGGGAGCCTGTGCCCTCTGAGAAACAAACTGTTACTGTCTCTTTCTCAAACTGTCACCTTATATGGTTTTCCTCCTCTAGCTCTTTTATTTAAGACTAAATTTCATGGTCTAGGACAGCAATTTGCAGCTTCTTTTATCTCATGGCACACAGAAGCTAATTACTAAAATTCTGCAGCATACCAAAATGTATTATTTTTTTGCCAGTTGGACAAAAAAAAGTAGGTATAGTTTTGATTCATTCACACCAGATGGTTATTGTTATATTGGCTGTTGTCATTTTTTTATTTGACAATCTAAGGGAAAAGAGGTCAGTGCCTCTGAACAAATAGTCAGATTTTGAGAGCTTTAAAAATTACTGGTTGACCCTGGCTGGTAGCACAATGGACAAGGCACCGGCCTGCGAACCCAGAGTCGCAGGTTCGATTCCCCAGCCAGGGCACATAACAAGGTTGCAAACCAAGTCTCCAGTCAGGTCTATGGCTAGAGGCAGGTGAAACGCAACCATACACTGATGGCTCTCTCCCTCTCTGTCTCTCTCCTTTCCCCTCTTTCTAAAAATAATGAAATAAAATGCTTTAAAAAAAAAAAAATTACTGGTTGAAAATCGCTGACCTAGGAGAAAAGACAGGTGTGTGTTACTGCAAGGTTAGTATTAACAGTATTAGTTAGCATTGATTGGCTGCCTCTTATGTGTCAGGTCCAGAAAAATGATGGACTGCAGTTGTAAGAGCTCAATGAGAGCTAATGGGACAGACAGTATTGCTAAAGCAGTTCAGAGAAGGAATACCTACTCTGGGTTTGAAAATAGAGGGGAATTCAATGTTGATCATTAAAGACACTCAGGATTTTAAATTTCATCACTATTTATGTAAGGATGGATCTTTAAAGTGTCTCCTGCTTGGTTGAAGGATGACATTTCACCTTATGTTGGCAGCATTGGATTTTGCCTTTTGATTTGAGGAAGAAATAGCCAGGACCTTTTGCTGCTATCTCATTGCCCAGAACTCTGTCACAGTCCAGCCTCCAGTGAGCTGGACGCACATCTAGAGCTATTTTAAAGGACGTCACGTACAAACTTGTAAACTTTAAAATGTTCCACTTTGGATAAGTCATCTAAAGGAAGAAATGAAATGTCTTAAAACCACCAACCAGAGAGGGGAAGATGGCGACAGAGTAGAGAGCAGTGCTGATGGTGTTCTCGAGTACCAAAGCAGCTAGAGGACAGGATAGGGAGCGTGAGACATCTTCAGGACCCTAGGAATTGGAACGGGCAGCATCTGGACAAAGGGGAGCACAGCCCAGAGGCAGAGGAAGTCAGCAGGACACCCACAGGCCCAGAATACAACCAGACAGCCCAAATAAAGGACACACAAAGAACAGCAAGTGGAGAAAATCTGGGAGACGGCAACTCTGAACTCCACAAATCTCCTATCACAGAAGGGTGCTCAACTAAGGCAAGGAAGCAAAGCAGGTTAACCCAAGGAAAGAACATAAATAAATAAATAAATAAAAAGCAAGCAAGAACAGACACCCAAAATGGGGAAAAAAAGAATCAGTCCATCACCAAAAGGAAAGGAAGAATCCCCAGAAAGAACACAAAATGAAACAGAGGCACCTGGAATATCAGATAAGGAATTCAAAAGAATGATGACAGAGAAGCTCAGTGAGCTCAGCCACATCAAAGAAAACTGGAAACAACTCCAGGAGAACTACAAACAACTCCAGGGAAATTACAAAGAACTCCAGGGAAATTACAAAGAACTCCAGGGGAATTACAAAGAACTCCAGGGAAATTACAAAGAACTCCAGGGAAGTTACAAGGAACTTACTGAGAACTACAACAGCATGAAAAAGGACATGGAAACTATCAATAAGTGCCAGCAGGAAATTAAGAATACAATTTCTGAATTGAAGAATACAGTAGAAGGAATCAATAGTAGACAAGAGGAAGCAGAGGACCGGATCAGCAAGTTGGAGGATAATGTAGACAAATACTCCAAGACAGTACAAGAGAATCAAAAAAGACTGAACGAGACTGAAGAGGGTTTAAGAGAGCTGCAGGACAACATGAAACGTAACAACATCCGTATCATAGGGATACCAGAAGGAGAAGAGAAACAAGGAATGGAAAACCTGTTCAAAAAGTCATGATAGAGAATTTCCCTAACATGATGAGTGAACACATGAATCCAGTTCAGGAAGCACAGAGGGTCCCAATGAGAATCAACCCAAACAGACCAACACCAAGGCACATTATTATTAAAATGGCGAATTTCAAAGACAAAGAGAGAATCCTAAAAGCATCAAGAGAGAAAAGACAAATAACATATAAAGGAGTTCCAATAAGGCTATCAAATGATTATTCAACACAAACAATTCAAGCCAGAAGAGAATGACAAAAAGTATTTCAAGTCATGGGAAACAAAGGCCTGCAACCAAGAATACTCTACCCAGCAAGGCTCTCATTTAAGATAGAAGGAGAAATAAGGAGCTTCCCAGACAAAAAAAGACTGAAAGAATACATCTCTACCAAACCAGCATTGCAAGAAATGCTAAAGGGTCTGCTCTAAAAATAAGTAAACAAATAAAATGAAGAAACAGAGAAAGCCAAAGAGGAATACAGACACAATGGGAGAAAATGGCAATGAATAAGTATCAATCAATAATAACCGTAAATGTAAATGGATTCAAAGCACCAATCAAAAGACATAGGGTAGCCGAATGGATAAGACAACATGACCCACATATATGCTGTCTTCAAGAGACCCACCTCAGAACAAAAGATCGACACAGATTGAGAGTGAAGGGATGGAAAACTATATATCAAGCCAATGGACATGAAAAAAAAGCTGGAGTAGCAATACTGATTTCAGATAAAATAGATTTTACAATGAAGGCCATAAAAAGGGACAAAGATGGACATTTCATAATACTTAAGGGAACAATCCATCAAGAAGAAATAACTCTGATAAACATA
>PVIW01018374.1:0-11790 GCA_004026585.1 Noctilio leporinus | reverse complement strand
AAAAAAAATAAAAAAAAAAAAAAAAAAAAAAAGAAAATATATGAGTAAAGCAATAAGTAGCCCATTAGAAATGAAAACATGCTATTCCCCAGACATGTGTATTTTGAAATCACACCACCTCCTCATTTTACATTGAAACAAAAAATCCTTCCAATCTTTCACGTGGTTAGAAATCTGAAGATATATTTAGATTGCCAAAGATATATTTCTCATTTCACACTTCAGAAATGATGCAAATGATTATTTTATTTCCCCAAGGCTCAACATAATAGGTAGTCTTTGCATGTTCTCTGGTTGTAAAAGACTACAGGGTACCTACATCTTTTCATCATACCCGTTTGGACACCATGTCATTACCAGTAAAAGCTACATTTTTTTAACAGAAAAAAAATGAAAGCAAAACACTTGGAAACATGTCAAATTCTAAGTAAATGTTAATTATCCATTCTAGTTAGTGGTCAGACTTTCTCACATCCACCAAGTGCTTAGTACATGTTGTGTGAGGTGATCTACTTCCAAACTCAGGCTGATTTTGTCATTAGTCTTTGGAGACATATACCACAACATGCAAGATTTTTCATCAGCTCTTCAGAAGGAAGGCACAATATAAATCCAGAATATAAATAAATAAATAGTGCTCACAGACAAGGATCTGGGTCTTTTTTTTTTTTTTTTTTTTTTTTTTACTTACTTCTGTTTTTGTTTTTCAGGTTCAGGTATTAGTTGTATTGGTTTTCCCCTTTCACGTACCTGATCAGTGTTGATTAATTTTGATGAGATTGTTTTTCAAATACAAAAGGTACAATTTTTCGAGTAGTACAATTATCATTTTGCTTAAGGAGCTTGTATTAGATGAGTAACCTATGCTATAAGTATTGGGTGAACCATTGTTAACAGTTATTTTCTCTAACAGGGAAATAACTTTTCATTTGTTTAAAAATGATAGTGTGTACAGGCTTAGAAATCATTTACTTGCTTTGGTGACCCTGGCTGGCTCATTCCATTGTCTAAGCCTTCATGTTTTTGTCTATGATATTGTAATGGCAAACCCTAAGAATATAATTAAATTTCTCATTACATAGGAAGACTTTTCATGTGTATTTTATTTCAACCTAATCTAAGTCAGTTTACTGTGAATCAATCAGATTCACTGTTACAGGGACCCATTGTGCTTTTTGTTCCAGCCGATTTTGTCAACCAAGTCCCATTATAAAGCCAACAGTAAGTGCTTTGTGGGTGCAATCTAATTAGTATCTTTAAAATTAATTTTCACTGAGAATTATAAATGAGCACAATTACTGTTAAGAGAAAACTATTAATATACTGTTTTTACTCATTAAACAAAAGTGCATGTTTAGGTCTTCTCTCCAGATTAACTGGAAGCATTCTCTCTGTTAAATGACTCACTTCCATTGCTACCATATCAAGACTATCTAGTCTAATATATCAACTATAATAAATATGCATTTCATTTGTACCAAGTATAAAAACATTATGCACAAGGGACATCCCACACAAGACTGTTGAGGGTCATACTTCCTAGACAATATGACTGAAGGTTTTGGTCAAGAAGGTTCCCCAGTTTTCATTGTGTGCTCTTTTATACATTTTGATAATTAAAGCATACTCATGTAAAATCAAAATAACTCAAAGACAAGGGAATCTGTCTCTGAGGATTTTAACCTGGGGTGAGAAAAATGTGATGCATATAGACAGTGTCCTGTATTTGGTTAAATAACCTACTGCCATTATCTTCATATTGTTTGCAAAAGGGCTCCTCATTTCCATCTTGTACTGTGTCCATGTATTACGTAGATGAAACTTTATATAGATAAAATAGGCATTATAAGGAAGAATGTGGTAAGAATCAGAGTGAATAGTGCTCACAATCCCTGATAGACTAAAAAGAAAGCCAAACTGTTGTGTCTAATAAAAACAGGTTAAAGTAGAATGCAGGCATCATCTATAAAAGATTATGCAAAGTATCCTATTATTGCTGCAAATGTTCAGTCTTTAAATATGTCTTCGCTCATTTCCAAATAGACTAAGCTCTTTATTAGAATTCTGCAATTATTATGTTTTCAAATTTGGTGTACTAAGATCTTGAAGTATCTATCTGTTCACTTAGAATCAGTTTCTAAGTGCAAACTAACACCTTTTAGTACTCAAAGGTGTGTAGACATTTATTAACTAAATGAAAGTTTATTCTCTTCTTCTTTAAATTTAAACATTTTACCCTTTTAATATGTTACTGCTATTGCCCTTTAGAATGACCCATTTGGGCATTGATCATGTCTATAATTCATGCAATAGGAACAACTTGTCAACTGACTGACAAGAGACTGTCAGATAGGTCATTTTGTGACACTTTTGAACTTAATTGGTACAAATTGTCAAAATCTTGGAGATGCTTCTGAATGCAAGAGTTTATTGATCCAAGCCATCAAATTAAGTTGCACCAAAAGAAGGTGTACTACAAAAATCTGTTTGAAAATCGCTGTAGAGCAATGGACTTTTGCAAAAATTAAATTGTTCAGAACCAGTGCCCCTTTTCCTCTTGCCCCTTTTCCAAATTATATGCTTATTGATATGAACACATAGACAGGATGCTCTGTGCCTAGTTTTTCTTAAAAGAGAGACTATGATTTGGGCCAAGAGATTCGAAGCCACGCTATGGCAGCTGACTCTTACAGCAAACACATATGTAGAGATGCCACAGTGGCAAATGGCTCTGAAAGGCATAAGAAAAGTGGGACAGCAAGACACAAGATGATTGATGGCATGTCTCTTTTGGTGGGTGCCATCTGTTGAAGTGTGCAGGAGATAAGTGAACATAGTGTAATTTTTAAATAGCTTTTTCCTTTTATGAAGTCAATCAATGTAATAGAACTTATAAAGTATAGTGTCTGCTTGCCCTCCCCTGATTCCAGCCTTTTCTGCTGTCTGTAAAAAAAACATTTTTGGTTATGTAAAAAGAAGGTTTATGCCATATGTAGTTTAATATGATAATTCTTCAAACTTATATTTTCTTTTTCTTACCCAGTCACGGAAAAGGAAAATTTCCATTACATAAAAATCACTTGAGAAATGATTTTCAGAACATTTCTCACTATGGATTTGATTACTTCATTCACTAACATTTCCTCGTGTCCAAAGCCATAATTTTAACTTAAAGTGGAAAATAATCAAAATACACTAATATCACTGTGCACTTTGGACATAAGACTTGTAAAAGAAAAAAACTTTTCACCACCATTGATGTACATTTATTAAACGCTGCTTTAATTACTAACTTTTGCAACCTATTTCCTTTCTCTTCCTTATCCTCACAGAGAAGACCAAAGGTTTTTATGTCTACACACAAATCTACTGTTTATATGTCCTAAACTGATTAGAAACATTAAATTAACTTACCTATATTTTTCAATGAAATCCCACATTGAGTGCACTCAAGTCATATATTGATGATAAGGTTGGACTATGTTCTCCAGAAAAATATGCATCATTATTGATGTAGTGAAAATTGCATCATTATTTCCATAGGAATTTGCACACTTCTCCACAGCAATAGAACTTTAATATACAGTATTCTATAATTTTTTTCTTGCAGGTTAAGGGCTCCTACAAAGAATTTAAAATGAAGTAGTCCTGGCTGGTGGCACAGTGGATAAGGAGCCAGCCTGCGAACCCAAAGGTCACTGGTTCGATTCCCAGCCAAGGCACATAACCAGGTGGCAAGCCAGGTCTCCAGCCAGGTCCTTAGCTGGAAGCAGGTAAAAGGCAACTGTACATTGATGTCTCTCCCTCTCTGCCTCTATGCCTTCCCCTTCCTCTAAAAATAATAAATAAAATATTTTATAAATAAATAAAGTAGTTTAGATCTATGTCATAAAATAAAACTTCACATGCTTTTCAATTCCATGGATTTAGACAAATAATGGGAAGATTAGTTTTATTCTTTCATCCATATTTTGAGGTGTATATTCTGATTCAATTATTATTGTGTATTAATATGAGCATCAAGCCAGAATTTTACCAGCATACATGTAAAGATGAGATAAAGCCTTACAGAAGAATATTCAATTTTTTTAATTCAATGCAAGGATTTATATTATATTATATTAGAGCCCTTGTTAAAAAGCAAAATTCCATTAACTAGGTAATTATTACTAAAGAAAAAAATATCCTAATACTCTTAATGAATTTTTAAAGTATTGCTTTGGGGCTTGAAATAACCAGACAGTGTCTTGTGTGAATCTGGTTTTAGAACAAAATCTAGGTCCTTTTCTTTTTCTACTCTTAGTGAAATGGAATTCCTTTAAGATCAATCCTTATAACACAGAAGAAAAATTTAAACCATCAAAAATTTTTTAAATTAGTAAAAATATAAAAACCTAATTATATGCTACCAATGCAAAGAGCCAGAAGATACAGTTTTCAAAAGACTCAGTAATTAAACCCAGAAACAGTTTTAAAAAACTTTTATATGTGGACAGAAATCAAGTTAAAATCTAGTTCTTTCCCCTTCTAATATCAATGATATATTTTCATAAAATTATCTTGCTGTGATTTACTTTAACATATTGAGTTTTGCTGAAACTAAATTTCATCAACACAGTTAGGAATGCATTAATACGCTTATCCAGACCTATCCATTAATTTAA
The DNA here is from genome assembly GCA_004026585.1 of Noctilio leporinus. NCBI lineage: Eukaryota > Metazoa > Chordata > Mammalia > Chiroptera > Noctilionidae > Noctilio > Noctilio leporinus. The sequence goes on along the minus strand of PVIW01018374.1, from coordinate 7,126 downwards.
ATATTTAATATTAATTGAGACATCACTGGGTTCTATGCAATGTGTCAGTGTCTGGGTTTAGAGATATAAAATATACAGTCCATATGTGCTATTAGAAAAAAATAAAAATAAAACTCCATTCCAAAAACAGGAAACATTTTCCTGTTCCATACCCTACTGGCTTCATTACTACTGCTGAAAATAGACATGTGAATAGATATGTAAATACATAACTGTTATTCATAGGAGAAGTGGGATAACAGACAGCATCACAGAGAAGGCAAACAAGTGTGAGATCATTTCTAGCAATGTGCACGTTTGTAGTTTCACAGCAGGAGTGTTGCTTATATTCTACTTACATGTTCCGAATTGCTGAACTATGGCTGGCCTTTGCTCTAAAGGAATATGATGCTTTGAGGTGTGGGTTATAGATAATAGTGGTTGAACTGGAGAAAGCAGCTGAAGAAAGCAGAAAGGCAGAATAGAGCTTGGGAAACAGAAAATAGTCCACTGTTGTTACCAAAGTTCAGGAGTGTACTTTTCATGAGTGTGGTAGAGGGAGAGTAGGAAGCATATAGAGCCCTGGCTAATGGCATAGTGGATAGGGCGCTGGCCTGCAAACCCAGGGGTCACTGGTTTGATTCAACAGCCAGGGCATAGGATCAGGTTGCAGGCCAGGTTTCCAGCCAGGTCTGTAGCTGAAGGTGGGCAGAAGGCAACCATACATTGATATCTCTCTCCCTCTCTGCCTCTCTCCTTTCCCCTCTCTCTGAAAATAATATATAAAAATTAAAAAAAGAAGCATATACAAAATTATCCAGAAATTGTTAAGGAAATAATTATAGCCTTATCTATCAGAAGCAGACAATAGCTTGGCATGTCAAAGTCAGAAAAAATAAGAGGGCTTTTTCTGTTGCCACTATTTTGTTTTCTTCTTTCGTGGTTGTGATATATTTATACATATACATATTATTAACTAAGCTTTTCTCCACAATCTAATTGTAAGAACATATGAATAGAAACCTTTGGTGAGTGAGTTCAATAGCAGGTCATTTGCAAGTGTTCTAGATAGTACCATACCCACCGTGATTGTGACATAGTGCAATTGACAGGCTGGCATAGAAAAAGAGGTCACAAGGAGTATAAGAACAGATATAAATGATGAACAAGGGTTATAAGGGAACCACTGATGAGAAGGCATGTAAGAAAAAATTACTCTAAGAAGATGAAATTATTATGCTGATAAAAATTAAAATGCACATGAATACAATTAGATCTAAGACATTCCCAAATGCCTAGAAGAACATGTTATGTATTTTAGGTACTCAGTAAACATGTTGACCACACATACTGTATAGGGTAGTATAGTCCTACCCTACCTCATTCTGCCAACAGCATTGAACATGAGGCCTTTGAACCTTCATGCCAACCAGAGAAAAGGAGCTAGTAGACAGATATTTATTGTTTTTAATTAACTGATTTCATCCTTTGATTCAAGAATTAGAATATTATTGGACAGTAACATGCAAAAATATAAAACTAGACCACCAACTTACACCAAAATAAACTCAAGATGGATAAAGGACTTAAACATAAGCAGTGCCACCGTTAAGGTCCTAGAGAAAAATATAGGCAGTAAAATTTTAGATATCTTACACATAAATATGTTTACTGATACTTCACCAAAGGCAAAGGAAATAAAAGAACAAATAAACAAATGGTACTATATCAAATTGAAAAGTTTCTGTTCAGCTAAAGAAAACACCAGCAAAATTCAAAGGGAACCAATTATATGGGAAAACATATTTGCCAGTGATACTTCACACAAGGGATTGATATCCAAAATATGTAAAGAACTTATGAGACTCAACACCAGGGAGACAGACAGCCCAATTAAAAAATGGGCAAAAAACCTGAAGAGACAACTCACTAAGGAAGACATACAAAGGGCCCAAAGGCATATGAAAGAATGTTCAACATCACTAGCCATCAGAAAGATGCAAATTAAAACCACCATAAGATACCACCTCACACCTGTCAGAATGGCAATCATCAACAAATCAACAAACAACAAGTGTTGATGAGGATGTGGGGCAAAGGGAACTCTAGTGCACTGTTGGTGGGAATGTAGGCTGGTGCAGCCACTATGGAAAACAATATGGAGTTTCCTTAAAAAACTAAAAATGGAACTGCCTTTTGATCCAGCAATTCCACTACTAGGACTATACCTGAAGAACCCTGAAACACCAATTCATAAGAACCTATGTACCCCTATGTTCATAGCAGTATTATTTACAATAGCCAAGTGCTGGAAACAGCCTAAGTGCCCATCAGTGGATGATTGGATCAAAAAACTTTGGTACATTTACACAATGGAATACTACACAGCAGAAAGAAAGAAGGAACTCCTAATCTTTGCAACAACATGGATGGAACTGGAAATTATTATGCTTAGTGAAATAAGCCAGTCAGTGAAAGACAAATACCATATGTCCCATTACAGGACAATAATGAACAAAACAAACAACAAGCAAAACAGAACCAGATATATGAATACAATGAATAGACCTTCAGTGGGCAGGGGAAAGGAGGGCAACAGGAGGGGAGAGGAAGAGACAAAGAAGGGGAGCAGTTTAGTCAAGAACCTAGTATGGAAGAACCATGGACATGGACAACAAATGGGATTTACTTTGTTGGGGAGTGGGTGGGTAGGGAAGGGGACAGAGGGGATTAAAAAGGGATGGATGTAATACGACAACAATCAAATTAAATTAAAAACAAAGAATTAGAATAAGTCCTCCCCATTATATTGGTGATAATGGAAATCATCTTTCTAACAGTTGGAGAAAATAATAACATATATTGAAAGGAGAGAGGTAGAACAAAAACCAAGGATGTTGAATCAAAATTGGAAATATTGGTGTAAACTCATGTTTTTTTAACCTATTAATTGATAAATATAGATACAGAGTTGATATAAACAAATATAAGGTTTGGCAAAAGGGGGCCCTGGATGGTAGCACAGTGGATGAGGCACTGGCCTGTGAAACCAAAGGTCGCTGGCTCTATTCCCAGCCAGGGAATATAACCAGATTTTTGGCAGGTCTCCAGCCTGGTCTGTAGCAAAAGGCAGGTGAAGGGCAATCATACATTGATGTTTCCTTCCCTCTCTGCCTCTCTCCCTTCCTCTCTCTGGAAATAAATAAAATATATTTTTTTAATTGGGCAAAAATAAATTTATAGTTGTGAGCATGCAAAACAGTTATTCTTGTATTATTATTTATTATTATTATTTTATATCCTTACTTATTATTTTTTTTAGATAATGATGGCTGGCAACTTAATCTACTTTTGTCTACCTCTGCATGAGGATATGTGCATATAGGTATACATTTATCTTCTAGCTTTGTTGACTGACACCCCAGAAGCAATAACATCCCAGTGAAAAGAGCAAATCTATCATGTGTTATCTTGTTTCTAAATTTAGCTCTCCAATAAAAGAAAACAGAGCTTATTGGATAAATGGATGATTCTAGACTAGAACTAAGAAAATTATAAGATAACCTGAAATATTTTTTTGTACCAGAAGAAGGGCCATGATCAAAGAATGAGGGGCATCTTCGTGTCATCATGTCAAAAAGATAAAGGAATCAATTTAAGGTTGTTTCTACTGCCATGTCTGTAACATTTGGAACATTGAAATAAAAATAAACATACATTATTGAATCCTGAATTTCTAAAGGGTGTCAACGAGAAAACTAATTTAAATGGGGTCAGTGGGTTAGATGGTAGTAAGATATCAATGTTAATGTTCTGATTTTGAGAACATTGACATTGTTCTTTATGGTTATGAAAAAAGAATGCTACCCTGGCTGGTGGCACAGTGGATAAGGTGCCAGCCTGCAAATCCAAAAGTCACTGATTCAATTCCCAGCCAGGGCAACATAACTGGGTTGCAAGCCAGTTCTCCAGCCAGGTCTGTGGCTGGAGGGAGGTGAAAAGCAACCATACACTGACGTTTCTCTCCCCTTCTTCCTCTCTCTACGAAAAATTAATTAAATCTTTAAAAAAAAGAAAGTTACACAAACTTAAAAAAAAAAAAAGAATGCCTATGTTTTAAGGAAATGCACACTGCTTTCAAATGATCAAGCATTACATTGTCTGATGGTCAAGAAAATTTGTGTATATATATATATATATATATATATATATATATATATATGTGTGTGTGTGTTTGTGTGTGTGTATAAATATATATATATATATATATATATATAGAGAGAGAGAGAGAGAGAGAGAGAAAGAGAATCAGACAAATATAGTGTTATGTTAATCACGTGAGAACCTGATTAAAGATATAAAGAATTTTTTGTATTATTCTTACTACTCTTTCAGTAGGTTTAAGACATTTTAAAACAAAAGTTTTAACCAATCAAATAAAAAATACAGCATAGGTTTGTGAGAATGCTGCTATCTACATGCATCTAACTCTCTTCTGGTGGTCTATTTCAACATTATTTTACAAGGTTAGCTAGGAAAGGTTTATGAAAGCATTTGTCCTTGGAACCAAGTAAAATACTTTAATCCAGCTTTAGCAGAGTTATTTTACTTTGAGACATCTTTGTGACATTGAGTAAACCTTATAGGAGACATTAATACATGATTTTTGGAAGAGAGCAGTGATGTCTCTTGCATGCTCATTAATGATATGTGGTGTGAAAAAGACAGAAAAACAGACATACAAAATGAAGATGCCTGTGATATACAGGGATAATACTCAGAGTATGAAAATTTTGTGAATGATGGGAAGTTTAAGTGAGAAGAACTTCTTCTTGAGTGTGAGATATTAAAGATTTTTAAAGAAATTGTACCATAGACACTGATTCCTACAGCATGTATTAACTCCTTCTCCTCTATAGCACATACAATAACAATTATCCTTAGGCTATCCCAGCATTATCAAGTAATAAAATTGCATGTTAATCTATATAATTAAAGCTGAAGAATAATCAATAATTTATTCAGACAAATTATCCATTGGAGACAAACTATACTACTATGAGGTATATTAATGTTATTCAGAAGTTGTATTAAACTTAAGTTTACAGATTTCAAGTATAGTTTCCTCAATTTTATACTGGAAGCCAATATCAAATATTAATGAAAGTTTTTTTACTATTGATTCAATAGATCTCAAGGGCAGAAATCATAAACTATTGTATTTGTCTGCAGAAAAAATGATTTCAAATATAGAACTTTATGCTCACAAAAAATGTTAATTAGTTGCAAAAGTGGGCCCTATCCTGGACTCCAGATCTCATATTCTTGGGATCACACCGTGGAAAGAGTTCATTAAGAACATTACCTCTTCCAGAGTTAGAGAGAAAATTCAGGAGGATTATATTTGAGTAAAAATTAAGGAATTAGGAAGCCACCACTGCTATTGTGGCACCTGTCTCTTTACACCCACAATTAGCAACTTAACCTTGAGATGCTGTTACAGAAATCCCCAGTGCATCCAAGACCATGCCTCACAGCTACAGCCAACAGAGAGACAAGAGTTACACTAATGTCCATCTTCCAAATCAAGCACAAGTGCATCTACGTGAAGGAAATGAATTTGTATCTTGAAAGCTAGGTGCAAGAAATTATAGGCGATGTATTGTAGTTCCAATTTTCAACATGTGCTATAAGGGAAGGCACACTAGAAAGAGGAATCATTGACTTTTATGTTCAATATTACTATGTTCTTCAGAATCTTTTGTGTAAACTTAGTGGGTCGCTTTGTAAACTGGCCATCCATGGCAACTTGTTTGCTCCCCCTGATTTGTCTGCTACTGATCTTCTGTATCTGTCGCATATCCGAAAGAACTTACTCAAATTTCATCCCTCATCTTGCTATGAAGTTCTCTTCACATATCAATATACTGCTTTGCAAAAGGCAGTGTCTGTATTCTATATCCATTTCAGAGTCTGTCTATTCTTTAATGTTTAGCTAAAATTATAATATTAGGATACTATTCTAAAAATGTGACTAATGCCCTGACTTATGTGACTCAGTGGGTTAAGCATTATCCCATGAACTGAAAAGTCCCAGGTTCGATTTGCCATCAAAGCATATGGCCAAGTTGCAAGTTCATTCCTTGGTTAGGGCCCTGGGAAAAGCAATCAATCAATATTTCCCTCTCACACCAACATTTATCTCCCTTTCTTTTTTCCTCACTTCTTGTCTCTAAAAATAAATAAATAAAATTTAAAAAATGCCAGTACCATGCTGTTTTGATGACAGTAGCCTTGTAGTATTGTTTGAAGTCCGGTATTGTGATTCCTCCTACCTTGTTCTTCTTTCTCAAGATTGTGGTGGCTATTCGTGGGCATTTTTGGCTCCATATAAATTTTTGAAGTATTTTTTCTATTTCTGTGAAGTCTGTCATTGGTATTTTCATTGGGATTGCGTTGAATATGTAGATTGCTTTGGGTAGTATGGACATTTTAATGATGTTAATTCTTCCCATCCATGAACATGGTATATGCTTCCATTTATTTGTATCTTCCTTGATTTCTTTCTTCATTGTTCTGTAGTTTTCTGAGTACAGGTCTTTGACCTCCTTAGTTGATTCCTAGGTACTTTATTTTTCTTGTTGCTATGGTAAATGGGATTTGTTTTTTTGCTTCTATTTCTGTTGTTTCATTATTGGTATACAAAAATGCTTTTAATTTCTGGATATTGACTTTATAACCAGCTATTTTGCTAAATTTGCTTATTAGGTCGAGTAAGTTTTTGGTGGAGCCGATCAGGTTTTGTATGTACACTATCATATCATCTGCAAATAATGACAGTTTGACTTCCTCCTTTCCAATTTGGATCCCTTTGATTCCTTTTTCTTCTCTGATGGCTATAGCTAGAACTTCCAAGACAATGTTGAATAGACGTGGAGAAAGTGGGCAGCCTTGTCTCGTTCCTGATCTTAGGGGGAAAGCTTTCAGTTTTTGTCCATTAAGTATGATGTTGGCTTCAGGTTTCTCATAGATGGCCTTTATGATGTTGAGGTATGCTTCGTCTATTCCCATTTAGCTGAGGGTTTTTATCATAAAAACTTTTTTTTTTTTTTTTTGCTGCACTTTATCAAATGCTTTTTCAGCATCT
>PVIW01018373.1:0-11790 GCA_004026585.1 Noctilio leporinus | reverse complement strand
GCAGAAAGATCGAAACTGGTAACCGTTTTTCAGAAACGCAGGCCGCGGCTAGGGGCAATGCCTGGAGCTCCTGGGGGGCCAAGAAACACCTCAGGAGGAGGGAGGTGTGCGTGGATTGCAGGGACACATCCGGCCTTCTGCTCGGGCACCCAAAGGGAAACCTCGGGCTTCTGGCGACCTGGTGATTTGAAGCTGCATGTGATTAATCTTCTACAGCTGTTGTGCCCCGTCCACTTGAGCTGAGCCCTTGTTTACCTCAATTTTCAAATATAGCTGCTGCGCCATGCATGCTCTTCCTGAAATAAGGGGATCAGTTCATTCGGTATTGGTGCTTGGCCCTTCGCTGGCTCTTCTGCCTGCTGCACTGGATCCAAGTTGGAAAGGAACTTGCCCCCTTCCTGCCTTGCAGTTCTTCAGAGGAAGGTGGTTGATGACTGGGTATCGGCTGATCACCCAGCCCCTCACTACAATCCGCATCTCCTAGCGGCAGTCCCCACACAAAAGTCCATTCAATAGCCTCACGTTTTTATGGAAATAGAATATAGATATTCGCTTGAGAAGAAGCAGATGGAACCTATAGAACTGAACTTGGTTGAAGGGGTTCTTGAACTGAATGAAGATGGGAAGGCTGTTTATGCAGTTTCCTCTACCTGGAGCATTTTAATGCTCCTCCAGCACTCCTGGCCCCCCACCTCCTCTGTGTCTAATGTACTCCTATTCACCCGTCAGCACTTACTCCATTGGTCACTTCCTCAAGAAAGCCTTGCATGCCTTCTCAGACTAGGCCAGATCCCCTCATTTTATATGCACGTAATGTAAACCTGTTATTTTGGAGCAATTTAAAGATGTACATTAAATAGATTAATGTGATTGAATAATGCCAGTTACACTTCTAGATAATAAACTGCATGAAGGGAGGAAAGAGAGCTGGTGAATTCTTCACATTGTATCTCCAGGGCCTAACACTGTGCCTAGCACAGAACAGGTACTCACTCAATGTTTTATTGGGTAAATGGATTCAAAAGGACAAGTTACACCTCCTCTCTGCTCATGCTTCTCTGAGCTCTGCTTTGGTATCTCTTGCACTGCCCTCCACAGCCTTCTGGTCACAGAAGGGAGAAGAGGGTTATCAAACTGACCCTGTAAAAACATTTTCTTCCTAGAGTTGGGATTCAACAGCTGAGGCAGTGTTTTCCTGCCCTAACCCTGTCCTTGTGCAAGGTGGTCCCTTGTACAGTCTCTGGGCATAGCTGCTGGTATTGAGCACAGATAGTCATTGTGGGCAGTGTTCCCTGGTCTGAATTGCCCACAACCTGGATGGGCGAATGTGTCACACATCTTGGCTTCTCTTCAAGCCACCAAGGTCAGATAAGAAGATTACTCCTTTTTCACTCAAGCCTGGTTGCTTTGCCTAGAGGTTCAAATATTGGGTGAGGTTCAGAGATACACTGGACTCCAAAAGAAAAAGCATTCATGTATTTACTTAACCAGTTATTTATTTAATGAACATTCAACAACTTACTCGGTCAGGCATTTGCAAGGTACAGAGGCAAATAAAATAGAATGGTTCCCTTCCTCGTAAAAACACATTCATTTCAGCAGGGATGACCAACTAACGAGCAGGCAATTGTTGCCCGTATAAAGTGCTTGTTTTTAGTGGAGGGTAAATCCTGGGCGCAGTGGAAATGTATAGGAAGGGGGACTTCTAGGACAGCTAGTCTCAGAAAGAAAGAATGGGTAGGAGTTGGCTTTGGTGGAAGCAAGGAAGCGGGTGGTTGGGGGAGAAAGTGTTATGACGGCACAGGGGTCAGTATGCAAAGGCACAAAGTGAATGAGAGCTCTTTGAAATGACTGAAGCCAGAGGCTGAAATTTGGGGAGGTGAGTTTGGAGAAGCTCTAGGAGCTAAACCTTGAAGGGCTCGCCCTCCATGCTGAGGATCCCCACTGAGTTTCCTAAGGAAGATTAGGAAGGTTTTTAGTACTGAACTGTAGGGGCAGATCTGCATTTTAGGCAGCATGTGAATGGAGACTGGGATGAAGGTAGAGAGAGGGAGTAGGGAATTGGGAGGCCGTGGTAGAAATCTTGTTATACCACTGTCCTGCAGGCCTGGGAAGGAAGGTAGGGCATTCCTCTTTCTGTTTTAGCATATAAATCAGAGCTAGCCTTCTAGGAAGAAGTTCCACTATATTTTTTCTAACGCAGTGGGTTTATGTTTGGTTGTCTGTTTTTCAAAGGGGCACTCTAACCTCAGCACAGGGAAGGGAACCTCAGGGGAAAGAACCAGCAGGCATAAAACACATTTCCTGGCCTACTGAGCTGCAGAGCAAGGAGAACCCCTAAAGAAATGAGACCTCTCCAGGATGGGGGAAGTCCTAAGAAGGAGTCTAGAAGGGTAAGAAGTATTTAAATCCATATTTAGATCCATAGAGACTACCGAGCAAGACATCTAGATAGGAAGAATCACATACGTATGTATGTACAGGGTACACGCGATCAATAGGCAAAATCTTAGTAAAACAAACAACATACCCCAAAAGTGTTATATTTTGAAATAAATTTATTCTTATATATAAGTACATAAAAATAGTCATTATTTTTTAAATTGATCAAAAGAGTCTCCATCTGCTGCATTAATAGACTCAATTTGACTTCAGAATCTTGAGCATGCTTAAATTAACTTTTCTTTATCCATGGACATCATAATGTTTTCAATCTTAGCTTTAACAGACTCTTTATTAGAATGAGGTTGTTTATTAACTTCTCTCTCACGAACGCTGCATACATAATAGTCTAAAGGATTTGCATGTGGTGAACCAGGTGGCCAGATTTCCTTTGACCAGAACTCAGGAACATTGACACTGAGACATTCTTATACCTTTTTGGCATTATGTGCTGGTGCACCATCTTGTTGGAAGAGAAAATGATGTCCATTTGCGACTTGCTTCATCCACTTTATAACTACTTCTCTCAAAACATCAAGGTAAACATCCTGGATATTCATTGATGATCTCTTGGACTCTGTACAATATCTGGATTTGTGCGATCCTTGCGTACCTTATGCATTTTCCTTGTTGGTGTGGTGACATCAGGATCATCCTCATACAACTTCATGTTGTGACCTGTATGTAAGAGATGTTATTGAAATCTGCAATTTCCTTAGCAGTTCGCCCTGGATGCAGTCCAGAAATTATGGTTGCTCTAACATCGTGTTCCTTTGACATGATGGTTGCTCTCAGAATTTAATACTTTATATCTGAAACAATGATGTTAAATTATAACCTTAGAAACATAGTTTTTCAAAATTAATAAGCATGTGAAATAAGGAGATACAAAGTTATTGCCAACTGATCACGCGCACCCTGTATACTTATATGTTTTGATAATGTGAAGAGTGAATAAAGGCTAATCCCAGACTCAAAGGTGTTCAGGTATGGTATACAGAGTCATGTCTGCTAAGAAAACAGCTCTATTTCATCCAGGACTTACAAGTCATTTGGATGGGCCACGTAGCATGGACTGCACTAACATTTGGAATGACAAGTAGTGCTTTCCTGGTTGCAAGCAAGGACAATGGATCATGTGAGGAATCCGGAAGTGGAATTGGAAACTGCGATCCTGCTCTGACTTTCATGTGGTAGTTTCCAAGTCACCTGAGAGGAGGGGACCTCAAAGTCATGCACTGCTACGTTCGTCCTAGAGAATGAAGCCAAACAGTGTGAGCTTGGTTGCTCTTCATTCTTTGCACCCTGATCTCCCTACTTTGTTCCTCGTCTTTCCCTGTCACTGGTCTCCCTTCCCTTCCTGCATGGTGCCCAGGCCCCATCCCTGCCCTGCTATCATTATCTTGTCTCCTGGCTTGTTCTCCCTCAACATTGAATTAACCCCTCCCTCTAACTGTCAACATGCTCAGCACCCCATCCAAAAATGAACATCGCTTGTCCAATTCCACACCCCGATCATGCTCTCTTCTTCACCTTGCTTTCAACAAACCCTTGCAATTTTAGGGTAATTATTTGTCTCTTTTCTCGTCACTCATTCTTTTCCTCTGCCGGACACTCCTCCGCTGAGGACCTGTTATACCCTCAAAAATAACAACGCATTTATTCCTGATTATCTACCTGTCTATCTATTCACCCATCTATCCATCATCTGTCTGTCTGCTCTCCCCCTTTCTGCCACCCCCATCAGTTAAGATTGACCATGAACTCCAAAAACTTTTCCCTCTTGGCTTCTGTCATAGCGAACACTCCCTCTGGGTCCCAAGTCTATGAATAGCTCTCCGAGCCCAGTGTGTCTTGTTTCCAGTCACTTGCACAATGTTTCCAATAAGCTATCTGGTCAGCTCCTCAAGTCCAATTCTTACAAAGGTGACATCACCTTTGTTTTAAGTTGCTGTTCCTTCTGACCTCCCACTTTCTATCAACGGCATCAGCCAACGTCCAGTAACCATGGCTCAAAATCCCCAGGTTTATCTGTGACTCCTCTCCCTTGTCCCCTGAGTATTGTTAATGTTTGTTCAGTCCATTCCCTTTTCTATCCATACTACTACAACCTAAGTGCAGATTTAATAACCTCTTACACAGTAATAAAGATAATAGTAATTATTATTATTAAAGTAGCCAGCATTGTACCCCCTGTCAACCATTCTGCTGTAAAATGCTTCCCACTGACTTTCCCTGTTCAATCCTTACCACATCTGTGTAAAGCAGTTACTATTATACTACAAAAATAGCTTTCTGACATCTTCCCAACTTCAACCTCCCCCTCCAGTTCATTTTAACACCTGTTACAGGATTCCTCTCCTTAAATACTTTATTCCAGGCTTGTCATTTTCCTACAAAAACAAAAATGAAAAATGTGATGGGTGTCCCATTATTTGCAGTGGTCCCCACTCCTTTTATTCAAGGTCCTCGGTCCACTGCTCCACGTCTAGTCTCATGTTTTACAGTTTCCACGTAGACTCTTAGAAAAACGTGTCCTTTTCCCTCCTGTGCCTTTGTGCACGGCTTACCTTTCACTGAGAATCCTACCTGTTCTTTCATGTCCAATTCAAATGCCTCTTCCTCATGGGAAGCCCTCACACATAAGTAGTTCTTTCCTCTGAATTTTGATAACACGGCAGCTGTCTTTCATGAGGTCCTTACACTTGTTGAAATGCGGGGGAGGGGTTTGGTTGTTTCCTTTAGTTTTTGCACATGGCTTACCGCCCCTTGTGGACCAAGAACCTTTTCTTTCTCCCACTCCCTGTTGCATGATACCTGAAACTCAGTGGTTGTTCAATGAAAAATAAAGGAGTGAATAAATGAGTAAGCTGCCTCACTTTTGAGGCAGGTGAAACAATACCAGAAAAGGGGTTCTCGAACACTGATCATAAAAGAAGCCAGTGGTGGAGTCAAAAGTTAAACCAGGGCCAGGCATCGAGGTGTAATAGAAGCAGCACTGACTGGTGGTAAGAAGATTATGAATGCGAAGCCCACTTATTCTGTCTGGGCTTTGCGTTCTTAAAGAAGGAAGGAAGGAAGGAAGGAAAGGAAGGAAGGAAGGAAGGAAGGAAGGAAGGAAAGAAAGAAAGAAAGAGGAAAAGGTTATGTTGAATGTGTTGACTTTCAAGCTATTTCCCTGACCAGACAATTCTGTATGGGGAGCCCTGTTGCACACCTGATAGATTGTCTCGTGCTAAGAATACTTTGGGTGCTGACAGCACTTTTGTTTCAGAACCTTCTATCCAAAACCCGCAGTGTATCTGTTGTCACATCAGGTCTCCGGTGGTCAACATAGCCAGCCAACTTGACCACCTGGGTGTCTGGCGAACAAGGCACCCCTTGTTAGTTGCATGCCCCGATGGCCCTAGGTTGCACCTCCTGCTGCAACACTCCAGGGCACTCACAGGCTGAGCAGCAGTGCTGCAGGCCTCCAAAGGCTCCAGCCCATCCTATCTCGACGCTTGAGCTTCTGCCATTCCTTTTCCACCCAGGAAGGATGCATTTAGAGCCAGGTAGACTCTGTTGCGAGTCTGCATGGAATCAGTTCGCTCAGAGGCTTGGCAGAGGCTCTGCTCACCGCCTACCATGCCACCACACTTCCCTTCCGGTGAGACTGGAAGAATCATCGGAAGCCTGTGCCCTTTAGCCTCTCACAAGGAATCAATTGGGGAGTCAACTTCGAGGGGCCTCCTGGGAGGAGTGGGGAGCCCTCAGAGTCAGCAGCTAGACATGCTGTGAGCCCTAGGCCTCCACTCCTAGCACACCCTTGTGAAAGGGGCCCAGAGCACCCCCAGGGATGATTGTACCCGAAAATCCCCTAGCCGTGTCTCAGAGAGAGATGACTTTGACCGCTTGCCAGAATCCACTTGTTCCTCATTCAGGCAATGATATGAGTTAATTCCATACGTCAACATTTAACAATTAAGAGAAATTAAATCACATTAAAATAAAAACAGGATCCTGGAGAACGACCTGAAGAAAAGAAACACAGTGGTGGTTCATCACTAGATTTCCTGGGGTGGGTGGGTAACTTCAAAAGGTAGGGAGGGCCAAGCTGCTTCCGTCTGGGGAACAGCACCCTGTCTGGTTGCCCTGGGCATCTCGCTCCCCTGACCCAGCCCCAATTTCCTTTCAGGGGCTGGGGATGTTTTTTGTCTTGGTCCCTTGCTGACATGACACTCCTTCAGGCCTGATGGAAGGAGGTCTCTGGAAGCCAGAAGAGCAGATTTTGATTCTGGCTCTGTTATTTATTGGCATGGAGACTCCTGGCAATGAACTGAGCTTCATCTGTACAAATATCCTTACACGAAGGATGAAGTGAGATCAGGTGAGTAAGAAGGCCTTTGTAAACTGTTGGCACATAGTATGGCTTAATATTTGTTGAACGGAATGATGGTTATCATTATGCCACACACTATGGGGAAAAAGTAAGGTCCCAATGGGAGCACTACGGTGGGGAGAAGGAATTGTGTTTAGAAACAGCCTCGCAATTGCTGTCCAACCGCTATATGGTCCTGTTTTGGTGGGGTTTTTGTGTGTTTTGTGGGTTTTTTGTTTGTTTGTTTGTTTGTTTGTTTTTAGTGAACAACCCTGCCTGCTGCCTGAGGTTTGGCCTTTAACCAATTACCTGTCTACCTAAGGCTTCCCAGCATGGTTGTCGGTCCTCTACGTAATCCTGTAGGCTTACCATTGAGCCATTCAACAAATACGACCCTCACTCTGCCAGGCTCCAGTCACACTGTGGTGAACAAAAGGGACATGTTTTCTGCTATTATGGAGCTCATATTCTATGATAAACCACTGAACAAATAAATCAGTGATGATTTCAGCAAGTGATATGTTCTATAAAGGAAATGAAAAGTGATGTGTCCGTGTTGGGGAGCAGGGATAGGATCAACTTTCAATAAGGTGAGGGGGGAAGATCTGAGCAAGGGGCATCTGAGACCCAAATGAAATTTAAAAAGTGATCTATGTGGGTCTTTAGGATAAAGGTGCTCCAAGCAGAGGGAACAGTAAATGCAAAGGGCAGGTGCGTGCTTTTAGCGTGTTCTAGAAACTTGGAAAATGCTGCCTTTGTCAGAATGGGGTATGGAACCAGCAAAACAAAACAAAATGGTGGGAATTAAGGGCAGTGAGATGGGATTCAGTAAAAGGGGTGGGGGTGGGAGTTTGCCAGAAGAGAATTTTTCAAAGAATGGCATGACCTATCTGATTAACATTAAAAATAACACCGTTGGCTGTTTTGTGGAAAGTAGACTGTGAGAGATACAGCTATTGCAGTAGTCCAGGCGTGAGATATGATATTGACTCTCCAGTAGCTAGAACGGAGCATGACATGTACTTGGCACTCAGGAAATTTGAGAACACACCTAGGCAGACTGATCCTCAAACACCTACAGCTGTGATGGGCACATAGCAGGTGCTGGGCATACGAATCAGTGAGCAGAGTCAGACTTTCTTGCATTCACTCTAGGATAAGTTCATTTCAATAGTTTGGAACTTTAAAAAGTGCTTTTTATTTTATTTTGAATTTTTAAAAAGGTTTTATTCATTTCCAGGGAGAGGGGAAGGGAGGAAGAAAGAGAGGGAGAGAGACATCAGTGTGTGGTTGCCTCTCACATGCCCTCAACTGGGGACCTGGCCTGAAACCCAGGCATGTGCCCTGACTGGGAATCAAACTGTGACCTTTTGGTTCACAGGCCAGCATGCAATCCACTGCGCTATACCAGCCTGGGCTTTTTTTTTTTTTTTTTAAGGTGGTGGTAGTTCATAGGGGCAGTGCATCCCATGAGTTCATTTTCTTCTATGTGAAACTGCGTTCACCTTTGAAATAAACATGAGAAATCCAACTGCTACCTCTGTGATGCTCTCAGCCAGGGTTCACATTCCCAAAACACTTTGCTTGCATTTAGATACTGATCTTGTGTACTTTTCTATGCACTTCTCTATGGCAGAGACCTGATCAGCTTCATCATTCCATCTCCAGAGCTTACCACCATCTGGAGTATTGAATCAGCTGAGCTGTTACCTCAACTAGACAGAGGAGCACTCTGGTGCCTTGGCTGACCTCCAGGGTCTGTCTTCCCGCTCTCTTCCTGGAGAGCCCAGAACTCTAACTGGCCTCGTCAGTCTCACAGGACATCTGTGAAGCTAAATGTGTCTATAAGTTCAGTGGTTTGGTGAACCACTCCTTCAGCTTCCATTTCTTTGGTCCTGGAGATGCCTAAATCAGGAGGAGCTTTTACAGAGGGATGAAGAAGGCACCTTATGTGTCTTGGTCCTTGCTGTGCCCCTTCATTCCTTTTCCACCATCATCTCCTGTTTTCAATTGGTCTCCAACATGTATTGACTCTACTTCTGAAAGTGCTCTTAAGTCCACACCTTCTTCAGCAAGCTTACTCTGTCTGCCTCTGTTTAGGTTCTGATCACGTTTCCCTCAAATGCCATGAAAGGCTAGTCTTCCCACCTCCTGGTCTTGCCCTGCTTCTGTTCACCTATCCAGTTTCCACATTGTCATCTCTTTGGGTATGCTCTTCAAAGGAAAAACATGGATCTTGTCCCTCCTATAATTAAAAAACTTTCAGTGGTTCCTTACTGCCTCCAAGATAATGCCCCAGTTCCTTGGCTGGGTGTGCAAGGCCTCTTTACAAGCTAGTCTTCATGTATCTTTGCAGCTTTTCTCAGGTGCCCTGTCCTTCAGCCACACCACTCTCTCTTTTTATAACAAACTCTCCTCATTCAGGCTGTCATTCTCTTCAGGATTAGCTTTCTTTTACTTTTGTTTGAGATGCCCTGACTTCTACCCTGTTAAATAACTCCTGTTTATTTTCTCAAATCCTAGATCTGAAGTTGCCTGGTTCACGAAACTGGCCCTGGTGATCTCAGACAGCATTAGACCTTCCTTCCTCTGTGCTTCTTGACACATTACACATGCTTCCAACTTAAGTCCTTGTTTTGTTTTAATTGTTTGGTTTTCTGGTCACTTTTTTCCAGTGAAGGGTATTCCTGAAGGGGGATTATAATTGTTTATATCACTCAAATTTGGAAAACCTTGCTCATAGCTTCCCTGACAGATGAGACGTTCCATTTGAACATTGCCAAGAGAGGTAGAAATTGCTGAATGTTATGCCTTGTATTTTTGCACATTTAGTCAATGTATGTATTCACTCAACAAACATATAGTGAGCACCTGCTATATGCCAGGTACTGATATACACACCAGGAATACAGAAATACCAAGCAGATCAACATTTCTATCCCCCAGGAACTTCTCATTTTTTTGAGGGTGCAAATAAGATGAGTTGGACAGAACTCAAGAGTAAATTTTTACACCAGCGTAAATTTTAATGAAAGTCAAGCTGTGACACGTAGGCTGGGCTTCATGCAAGTGCATGCATGCACACATGAAGAAATAAATGAACAAACAAAGAGGCCCTGAGGGAAAGTATGGACAAGTCAAGCCATCATCACTAAAACAGAAAAAAGCTAGAAACATGCCTTGCTGAACAGGAAGATAAAGGAACTCTGGGTGTTTCACATTTCCTTAGTAAAAATGTTTAGGGAGAGACAAAGAGAACATCTACTTATGTGGGTAGGGAGGTGATGCTGACTGTCCTCAGCAAGGCATGAAAGTGAATGAGAGTGCAAGAGGATGGGATTTCCAATGTACAGAAAGGCTTTGTGGTACCCACCTGTGACTCAACTCATGACACACTAAGAGTTTCTTCTCATGGTTCAAAGAAAGTCCTTAGTGGTTGGAACCCCTGAGATGCAAATGTCATAGTCAGACTCTGTTCCTGTCATCTCTCCCAGCATTCTCCCCTTTGGCTGTACCTTAAAATCAACTAAGGAACTTTAAAAAACCCTAAAGATTGGGGCTCCACTCCCAGAGAGTCCAGAACTTAGGTCTGGAGTAGGATCCAGATGTCTGTATTTTTTAGAGCTCCAAAGTTATTCTAATGCACAGCCCTCTCTAGCATGTGGTCCTACTCCCACTACTGTCTCCACCTTGAATCATAGAATTTTAGAGGCTGAGGGGATATCAGAAGTCAGGTCCAACCTCTGAGGCTTATCAATAGATTTCCACTGAGTGTGACCACTTTTTGTCTCCCACCTCTCAAATGAAGTCCCTCTATATATATTTTAAGATTTTATTTTATTATTTTTCAGAGAGAGGGGAAGGGAGAGAGGCAGAGAGGGGCAGAGACATCCATGTTTGGTTGCCTTTCACCTGCCTCCAGCTACAGACCTGGCTGGAGACCTGGCCTGTAACCTGGTTATGTGCCCTGGCTGGGGAATTGAACCAGCAACTTTTGGGTTTGCAGGCCGGTGCCTTTGAAATCCCTATATTGAGCTGAAACCCCCCCCAGGGAGTTTCCCTGAGTGAAGACGATAGATATGTGAGCAGGTAAGCCCAGGTCAGTGTGACATGTATTCAGTGGTGATCAAAGCGCTAGAGGGACAGGGGAGTAAAGGACTCATTTGGAAAGGGAAGGAAGAGGGCATTGTCAGGGGTGGTTTCCCAGGACAGGTGGACATTTCTGGGACTCTAGGTTCTTGACCTAAGGGTGCCAGATTCTTACCCTGCTCTTCCACCTCCCCTTCTACCACCTGGGATTGAATAGCAGATGTTGGTATTTGACACACCAAGTTTTATAGCTATTGGTGGATTATTTGCCTTTGAGCCCAAGTCTTCTCATTTCTAAAACATATAACAATACCTATCTCATTTAGTGGTCCTTCAGTATTGAATAGCAGCTATGAAAGTGCCTAATGCAGTGCCAGCCATGGAGTAGGTACTGAAAGCATAGATGTGAATATTGTTATTGTCATCTTTAAAGCCTCTTGTTCATGTAGAGCATCAGGTGAACGAGGCCTGTGGGCCCCCAGACTGTTCAGGGGGCTTCCTCTTCATGCCTGGATGTGCCTGGGAAAATGGCAGCAGGGTTCCATGAAGGCATTGTATGGTTTGGATGCCACTAAGGGTTTGAGGGCCTCTAGGGAAGGGAAAATATAACAATTGCAGGAGACTGGAGAAGCAAGCACGGTAAAACACCAGATCATGCACTACTGCAAGGCTGTCTCGGTTATAAAGCCATGCTGCATTGCAGCCACCACCCCCATGGCCCGGGGAGCTGTGCAGGGACCAACCTGAGAGCTTAGAGCAGAACAAGAAACAGATATGACTTCCCATGACATTGTTGTCATCCATTATTCCCGTAATGACTTGTTCATCTCTCCCTCATCAGAAGGCAGACTCTAAGGCTGGGGATATGGTGTAGCTTGTTCATGGCTGAAATCCAAATC